>CM066044.1:129539535-129658648 GCA_033557465.1 Ichthyophis bannanicus
TTAAAAGGTAGTACTGTAGATTTCCTTACCATCCTTTCCTCCATTATTAAATCAAACATGATCATGCTATGATTGCTATTGCCAAGTGGCTCCAACACCCTTATCTCTTGCACCAGAATCTTGTGTTCCACTAAGGACTAGTCCAAAATGACTTCCCCTCTGGTCGATGCTCCAAGAAGCAGTCATTTATTTCATCTAGAAACTTTATCTCCCTTGCATGTCCTGCCGTGATACTGATCCAGTTGATACCGGGGTATTTGAAATCACCTATTATTACTGTTGCTGTAACTTTTGTTAGCTTTTCTGATTTCTTTGAGCATTTCATCATCCATTTGTTCATTCTGTCCAGGAGGCCGTTACCTGAGACACCTCTGAAAAAGAACAGGCTCGGATGAACCAACCAGATATAGGTGCACAGAAATCCCTTGGTACTGCTGCCACCACCACTACCCCCACGGGGCAGTAGAAAGTCCAAATGAGAGGATGGCAAACTGAACATGAGCCAAATATGGCAAACGTAGATACCTTGCTGATCCTCCAGGATCGGATATGAAATTATACCTCAGCCAAATCTAGAGATGCCAGGAACGCCCCTTGGTGCACCACTTGAGACATGGATCATAAGTTTTCTTCCAGAAATACAAGATACAATAGTGCTCATTGACAACCATAAGGTCTAAAATGGGCCAGAATAATCTGTCTTTTTTCGGCATCACAAAAATAAATGGAATAACCTGCCCTTGCCCCGATCACCCAGGTGAACGGGCACCACTGCCTTGAGGAATAACAACTTGTCCCAGGTGATCCCACACAGCGGCCCTTTTGTATTCCAGGACATAGCCATACTAAATGGTATCTAGCACCCAGGGATCCTTGGTGACGCCAGGCCCATTCCTGAAGAAGAGGTGAAGCCTGCCCCCAATCAGAGGAACCAGGGAATGAGCTCCCAAACCTTCATTGCACAGTCCTGTGAGGGTCCTACTCTGGAGGGGGCTGAGGCCCTGGGCCCATATGCTCGCACAAAAGAATGGAGAATGAGTCAGGAGGCTTTCCAGGTCAGTAGCATTGGGAGTCCCAAAACCCCTGGGAGTCCAACCAGTGCACCACAAGGAGCAGAATGAGACTGATAGAAAGGGGGCTCTTGCCCATTTCACGCCTCTCCCCCGGACCATATCCTACGGAAGGTGGTAAGATTTTGCTCTGGCTCAGGTCCTTCACCAGCTTCTCCAAATCGGTCCCAAAAGAAACTTCCCTTCAAAAAGCAGATCGGGTAAACTAGGCTTTGGAAGATATGTCCGTTAACGAGTGAGCCAAATCCAACACCATGTCACCCACTGAAAGGGCACTATCCTTGGGCCACTAGATGTACCAAGTTCATACACGGCACCTGAAGGCCGGCCATAGCCGAATCCAAAAGGGGGTTAGTATCATTCAGTGGAAGAGACGGAATCCACTGGAGCAGGGCTTGAGATGTCAGGCCTGCACATACTGCCAACTGAAGAATAACAGCTACTGCAACGAACTGATTCTTCAACCACAAATCCACCTTGTGGATCTAGAGTATCCTTTAAGGCTGATTCCACCTTTCACAGGAATGGTGGTCTGTCTGGTAACTGCCGTGACCTGTGCATCCACCTTAGGAATATCAAACCACACAATGCACATCCTTTGCCACTTAGAAAAGAAGTCAGGGAACTCCCACTCTGACTGGATTATGTCATTGATCATCTCCGAGAACGGGAAGACAGTAATGGATTTTCACACACCCCTTGCAGGAGTAGATGAACTTTCGGCTCCTGACTCTGTACCTGAAGCATCTGCCAAGCTCAAGGTAAATGAGGCCATGGCAATCACCACCACCAGTTCCTCCTACAGGTGGATCACACATCAACCTTTCCACAATCCTCCGAAGGCGAGAGTACTTCTTCATCCACATCAAAGCCCAGAAGCAAAACATTTGAAGTCAAGTCACAGTCAAAATCTCTAAAAGACCCCAACTGATCCTGTTGTGAAAAATACTATCTTGGAAGCCCAGACCATCTGCGTTCCATGCTTTAAGAAAAGCGGAAGGAAGTCCAAAAAACTGCCAGCATGGTTTAAAGGTGAGGTCAGAAAGGCTGCTGTTGCCGCCAAAAAAGCATCTTTCAGGAAATGGAAAAAAGAGCCAAATGACGAAAACTGGAAACAGCACAAGCATTGGCAAGTTAAATGCAAGGCATCGATAAGGCAGGCAAAGAGAGAATTTGAGAAGAAGCTTGCTGCGGAAGCAAAAACATGTAATAAACACTTTTTCAAGTACATTCGTAGCAAAAAACCTGTGAGAGAGTCAGTTGCTCCATTAGATCATAGAGGTGTTAAAGGGGCACCAAGAGGCTACAAGGCGATAGCGGAGAGACTGAATGAATTCTTTGCTTCGGTCTTTACTGAGGAAGGATGTAGGGATGTTACCCATGACTGAAGTGGTATTTAAAGGTGCGGAAGAATTGAAGGAAATATCGATACATCGGGAAGATGTATTACAACTATTTGATAAACTGAAGAATAGCAAATCTCCTGGACCGGATGATATACATCCAAGGGTGTTGAAAGAACTGAAATATGAGATTGCAGACCTGCTATTAGTAATCTGTGAACTATCATTAAAATCATCTATAATACCTGAAGATTGGAGGATGGCGAACGTAATGCCAATTTTTAAAAAGGGTTACAGGGGTGATCCAGGAAACTACAGACCGGTAAGCCTGATGTCAGTACCGGGAAAAATGGTAGAAACCATCATAAAGAACAAAATGGCTGAACATGTACATAGTCATGGCTTAATGGGAGACAGCCCACATGGCTTTAGACAAGGAAGATCTTCTCTTACTAATCTGTTATGTTTTTTTGAAGGTGTGAATAAACAGGTAGACAAAGGTGAGTTGGTTGATACAGTGTATTTGGACTTTCAGAAAGCCTTTGACAAGGTCCCTCATCAGAGACTTTTGGCAAAACTAAAGAGTCAGGGATAGGAGGCAGTGTAGTACTGTGGATCAGGAACTGGTTAAAAGATAGAAAGCAGAGGGTAGGAACTAAATGGCCAATTTTCCCAATGGAGAAAGATGAATAGTGGTGTACCCCAGGGATCTGTGCTGGGTTGGCTCCTTTTTGACATATTCATAAATGACCTGGAAAAGGGAATAATGAGTGAGGTTATCAAATTTGCAGATGACACAAAACTATTTAAAGTTGTTAAAACCCATGAGGATTGTGAAAAATTGCAAGAGGATCTTGATAAATTGAAAGACTGGGCATCAAAATGGCAGATGAAATTTAATGTGGACAAGTGCAAAGTTATGCACCTAGGGAAGAACAACCCAAACTATGGTTACACGATGCAAGGTTCCACATTAACAACCACCACCCAGGAAAAAGATTTAGATTCATTGTGGATAACATGTTAAAACCCTCTGCCCAGTGTGCAGCGGCGGCCAAGAGAGCAAATAAAATGCTAGGAATCATAAGGAAAGGAATGGAAAATAAAACAAAGGATAGTATAATGCCTCTATATCGTTCCATGGTGAGACTGCACTTTGAGTATTGTGTGCAATTCTGGTCGCCGTATCTTAAAAAGGATATAGCGTTACACTAGTCAACAAACTTTTACAAAAGTCATGTTACTGAAATAAAAATAGTCATTTCTTATCAATTTTTATATGCTGAACACGAATATGACAGTGAAATTGCAAAGTTGGCTCTAGTTTTTTTTGTAATCTACAAGAATTAATGTTTACATCACGAAATGCATGTCAATAGTAAATATAAAAGGCCTTTAGTTAATACCTGTAAAAAACCAAGTCATAGACTACTTCTTAGATTTTTTTTTCGCCTGTCTCTTGTACAGCTGTTCGGGAGCTTCTCTGGGGAGTGTCCAGCAGTAGTCAGCCAGCATTGTAGTGGACCATTTTCTCTGGTATCTTTGCTCCATCGTTGCGATATTCTGGTGAAAATGTTCGCCCTGCTCATCACTAACCATACCACAGTTGTCAGGAAAGAAATTGAGATGGGAATCAAGGAAATAGATCTTTAGAGACATTGCAGCCAAGTTTCTGATACTGCATCAGCATGTCTTCTACTAGGTTCCTTGTAGTTTTCTGCCCTAACATTCCCGAGAAAGTTTGTTGACACTAGGCAAAAAGCATCCCATGCTTGTTTCGCATCACCCTGCAGCAAGTTGTTGAACCGGTCATCTTTGAAGAGCTCTCGAATCTGAGGACCCACAAAAACTCCCTCTTTAATCTTTGCTTCGCTGAGTCAAGGGAATTTTTCATGCAGGTATCGGAAAGCCATGGCTGTCATGAAGTTTCTCATCAAACCTAGTTTGATGTGAAGGGGTGGTAGCAGGATTTTGTGAGCCTCAACCAGAGCTGGGTGCTGGATAGTCTTCTCTCCAACTGTTACATTTTGTCTGCGATTCCATTCCTTCCGCAAGTACTGCCAATCCCTTGCTCGGCTATCCCACTCACATAAGAAACACATGTATTTTATATATCCTGCTGCAGTCACATTAAAAGGGCAACTACCTTCAAGTCACCACAGAGGTGCCAGCTGTACTTGTTATAGTTAATGGAAGTCAGTAGATGCTTTAAGTTATCGTATGTCCTCTTTCATGTGGACAGCTTGCACTACTGGAATAGATGGAAGACGGTTTCCATTGTTCAAAAGCACAGCCTTCAGACTCGGTTTCGAAGAATCTATAAATAGTCTCCAGTCTTGTGGGTCATGAGTGATTTTTAAGGCATGCATGAGGCTTTCAATATCGGAGCAGAATACCAAATTATTTTCCTTTCTGAAGAAAGGCTCCAACTGCTGGTGGCGCTTTCGATATGAAGTAATGTTGACATCTTCTTCTAGAAGATTCCATTGTTGGAGTCTTGATCCTAGCAATTCTGCCTTGTTTCTTGGATAAGTCCAAATCACGAACCAGGTCATTTAGTTCTTCCTGTGTTATTCTGTGTGGAGTTGATAATGCATCCCAGTGAAAATCTGGGTCACTGCATGCTGACGAACGAGAAGAATAGGTCGGCTCACCCTTGTCCTCATCAGATGAATCAAGAGAATATTCTGATGGAGGTTTCTGGAATAGGAAGTCCCTCACCATGTGGAACTGGTCTCAATGCAGACGGAATGTTTGGGTAGACTATGCTCGACTTCTTTTGCTTCGTTATTCCGCTGGAAAGAGGAGGAACCAAGCAGAAGTAACAGTCATTTATGTGGTTGCTTGGCTCTCTCCACACCATGGGGACTGCAAACGGCATTGATGGTCTTTTGCAATTCAACCACTTTGAAAGCATATATGCGGGGCCCAAGGCTTGTCTTGGTCACCAATCTTGCATCCGAGTAAAGATGATATGCCTTCTTCAGTTGAGAAGTGATACTTTTCTTCTAGTTGGCAAATGTCACTTCCCCACAAATGTAACAGAAATTGTCAATGGTATTAACGCAGTTTTGTGGCATTACTGTTCTGTATTGTACCTAAATGGCTAAAATTATATGATTAATAAAAGTTACACGTAACAGCAGCTTAAACTGTCTCGCACACAGTCTGAAATATTTTAAATGCTCAACCTTTCCGACTGTGTATAGTACACTGTTGAAGTCAGATGGCTTCAGCAGCCGTCTGGCAGTAGTATTGCATTGCATCAGAAAATGACACAATCAACTCTGGATGATGTGTGCATGCTGGTATTATGCAATGTGATGCAATATTACATCATTCAAGGCTTATTGGGGATGTTGTTTATGTCCTACTGGATAAATTTACACGGTGAAACGTAAAAAATGAACTACATGCAATATCTTCAAAACGAGAGCCAATAAATTTTTTTTAATGTTATATGTGTGTTCAGATCACCAAGATACTACAGATTAGGGCCTTTTAAAGTCAGTAACGATTTCAATGTTGACCAGTGGAAAACGTTCAGAGAAGAGCCACCAAAATGGTAAAGGGGATGGAAGGATACCCCTATGAAGAAAGGCTAGGGCTCTTTAACCTGGAAAAGAGACAGATGAGGGGGAGATATGATAGAAGTCTATAAATTAATGAACGGAGTGGAACAGGTAAATGTAGATCGATTGTTATAAGAATATAGAAAGACTAGGGGACATGCAATGAAGCTACAGTGTAAACTTTTTAAGACTAATAAGAGAAAATATTTTTTCACTCAACATGTAATCAAACTCTGGAATTTGTTACCGGAGGATGTAGTAAAGGCTGTTAGTGTAGCTGGGTTTAAAAAAGGTTTGCTAAAATATAATACCTAAAACCCAGTCACCTCAAAATCTACAAAAACAGACACGGATTTTGGAAAACACCAGTGCAAAAGCAGCAAACTCTTTTTGTTGGAATAGCCAGCTCAGTAGAGAGGAACAGTCCTCACACCGCCGTGGCAAGTTCCCTTTTATTGATAAATTAAATAAAATTCAGCTTTGTACTTAACTGAAGTGTATAGGCATATCAGTCCAATCAGCAATGTAAAAGCACGACGTGGCATGTTTCGGGATAGTGTCAATAGTATCCCTGCATCAGCCCAAACTTCTAAATCACTGCTTTAAAAAAAGCTGGTTTTATACACACAGCGTCAGCAATGTAAGGTCAGCTGTTCTCATTCAGCTGATTAGAGGAAGAAAACCAATCAGTGTTACAGAGGGAGGAGTCACCTCAGGAAGACCACCCCCTCACACCAAAGAATACCAAAAATCAGATGATAGTGTGCCAATCTACTTGTTGATTCAATCCCGCCGGAAAGACAGAATTTAGATGATATATCCATCTTTGTTCTCGGTATTGTAGAGCCTGCATACTGTTGCCCCCGCGAGGGTTGAAAGGTATATGATCAAGGATCCGCCAGGTAAGCATGTCAAAAGTGTGGGAATTAGACACGCAGTGTTCAACAAGAGGCGCCGTCATAGATCGAGTACGGAGTCGGGAAGCATGTTCTCCTAATCTGACTTTAAAGGGCCGTGACATCCGTCCTATGTAATATTGAACACATGGACAAATTATAAGATAGACCACGAACGAGGTGGTACAGGTAGTGTTCCAACGGGCCTGGTGAGTGATGTGAGTGTGAACATCATGCCAAGATGGACCTGAAATAGTGTTGGAGCAGTAGCTGCAACCACCACATGCATAATGTCCCAAATTATCGTGTTCAACAACAGGACGATCCAAGGCCGCCGTGGTGTGTACTATCTTGTCCCGTAGGTTGGAATGTCTTGAATATGCTATTTGCAGTCGCTTACGAAAGCACGGATGCAAACCCAAAATGGGCCAATATCGATGTAAGATTCTCACCACATCAGAAGATCCTTTCATATAAGGAAACACCGCTGTAATGGCATCCGATGGAGGTTTAGGGGTAGAGGAATCGCCCAAGAGCCATTCTCTGTGAACCCAACGGGCTCTCTTATAGGCCGATCGAACTATTCGTGATGGATATCCCCGCGCCTCTAACCGGGAACTCAATTCACGGGCATAAACTTTGAAGGTTTGGACAAGTTCCTGGAGGAAATGTCCATAAACCATTATTAAAAAGGGACCCAGGATATCAATGCTTGACCCAATACAAGCATTGTGGAACCTGTATCTTTTGGGGAAACTGCTAGGTACGTATGACCTAGATTGGCCACTGTTGGAAACAGGATACTGGGCTTGATGGACCTTGGTCTGACCCAGTATGGCATATCTTATGTTCTTATCCGCAGGGAACACCCTTTGCCAGGGATGCTTAGTCATAGCAATCAAAGAGAGCTTCCACTCTCAGCCTGCTCCTCATGAGACAGCACTTGGAGGGAACCCAGAGGCTGCAGGGTCTGAATTTTCATGCAATGACCAGGCCTGTCGTAAATAGGCACAGAATTATGAGGGCAATCTGGACTCCGGAAGCTCTCCTTACCAAAATGACCCCCCAACACAGGGCACATAGATGCTGTTGATCCCCTAGAAAACAGGGAATGGCCCACAGCACAGTTGGTGGAACCTCCAGCCATCTGCTACCCCCTTGCCCTGAGGCAGGCAAGGCTGGACCAACTGCATCCTTCTGCTAAGAGAGGGGAAAAACAAGCTCTCTAGGGAGGATTTAGAAGCTTCCATGCAAAAAAAGCAGAGTTCAGAAGGTGTACCTCACTTGCCACATGTTTCCTGAAAGACGACATGAAGCGTTATGGCAAGTGCAATAATGGCATAAGGTAAGGCTGCAGGGGCTGAACGTCATGCATTGGAATCGCTCTAGTAGAACGTGCAGTAGGACCGCATGACCACCAGGTGCACAATAGTAAAAAGTGCTGGTAATGCGTGCCAAAAACAGCAGGAAACCCGCACACCATGCCAATGGTCACCAGTGATCCACCTCGAATTGTGCCCCAGATGGACAGAAGCGGGAGCCCCCAACAAGGACAATGACATGGTCAAGCCTCGGTACTCACCTCCTGAGAGCTCCAGGCAGAAAACTCATGCCAGGCTCTGTTCTTCTCCCCTGTAACTGTTTCTCTTGCTTTTTAGACACTGTGTTTTAAGGTGGCTGGCATGTAGATTCCTCTGAGTCTTCTGCGATCTTTGGGAGAGAGAGAGAGAGCAGGGGTGGACAGAGGAGGAGGGAGGGGGCATTGAGGTCTTGTGAGACTACTGAACTCTTCCAATCTTTCCAATTTTCTAGCTGCTCACCAGGCTATTATCAGAATAAGAACGTGGAGCTGAACCAATTTCCCCTCCGCCTATGGCTACTGAAAAGACCACAGTCTAGTGGAGCCTCCCATGTCGCACTCAAGCGAGTCAGCCTCAAGGTGATAGTTCGTGAGCATTTAAATCAATCTCTTCTCAATTATTCAGATTATCTTCAGATAATCTGCTGGAGACAAAAGAATACTGAAGAGACTTCTGGTGGTTGAGGTGAATAGAAGCATGGGCATGATGCCATTGAAAGCTAAACTTTTCATTGATTCTTTGTCTCCACAAATCTGCCAGTAGGGAACATATCCTGCTAGACCAGTCCAGACAAGTAGGTTGATATGGAAATTACAAATAAAAGGAAAAGCTAATTCCCAGATTAAGACATGTCCTAATCCTGCAGTAATCAAGTCTGGCCCCTGTAGCCTTCCCAAATAGATGTTTTCAGGTACCCCAAACTGGAAAATTTAAACTTGGATCAGAGAGATAGCTGCCCTTTTCCATGCTGTTGCATGCATTGGTGTGGTAAGTGAGCAGATTGGGGGGGGGGGGGTGAGTGGGCAGGCTAAGCACCTTGCAGTTGGCTTGCCCCACGCTACCTGCAAGGCGTGTGGAAGTCACTGTGTTAACTGCTGAGAACATGCTTTCCACACCCAAACAAGGTGGTGGTGTTGCACCTAACGTGTTATGGTTTTGAGTACTATTGGTGCAACACAATAGCGCACTTTAGTAAAAGGGACCCAAGATGTATTTTTAAAGTATGGCGGTTCTATAAAACATGACATCTCTCACCAGCAGAATAACAAGTTCTTTCTAAGTTTAAAAAAACCCAAACTTTTAATCAAACATGATTACAAGCCAAGATGACTTAAATACTTTTGTTTTTTTCTTTTCTTTTCTAAGCTATATTCTCAATAAAAGACAACCAGAGCAATACTGGTTTCAGCTGCTTATGGCATGATGTAAGATACATACTGAAATGTAATATTAATGTGTTAGTCAGAAGTTGCATGTTATACTGGCATCTAGCACAATAAATTAATAATATAGATAGTGAAGTGATGTTTTTGCTGGAGAAGATGTTCCTGCACATACAAAGTTATATAAAACAGGCTTATTTTGACCACTGGGTTAAAGAACAGAACGGGCAGAAACTTGTTTCAAGCATTTGAAGCAACTTCAAAAGCCATCCTTGAGGACCCCCCCAAATCCCTTGCTTCTCTCCTCCATCTCAGCATTAGTTAAGATGGAACCACTCATCCTCAGTTTACAACTATCCTCAAACACACAGATTTTATTTCTATTTATAAAGATTTGGTATACCATCTCTCAGACAAATCCTTCAACTTTCCTGCAGTATCATTTGGCTTTATGGCTTACCAGATTGACCAATTTGACCTTTCCTGACCTGCAAGATGTGAATTAGCCCTGAAGATTTAGATTGGAGTCTGTCTGTCTGTCATTAGAACGGGGCAGGATGCTAATGAAATCTCAGGAGGTAGCACAATAACTAAGGGATTTAAAACTACATGATACAGAATAAGACTTATATATGCCCCCAGTGCTGTGTTAACTTTCAGAGCAGGAGGTCATTAAAACCGTGTTTAGGGGACCATTCCAAACACCTGCAAAAATCTCTCTTTATCCACAACATAACCAAACTTAGTTGTAAAATATAACACTGCTGGGCTATCATTTCGTTTGAATTGAAGCATGATTTCATCCTTTTTGTCTCCAGTTTCCATCAGTGTCATTACATTTTCTACTGGGATAATGATGTCCTTTCTTCTTCCCCAAAATGTCAAATGGGATACCTTGATAATCATACCTGTCTTATTTAAATATATCATGCCAATGATCCTGCGTAGATAGTAACTTAGAGAATACAGCATGCCACCAGCAAAGATGGCAATTCCACTACAATACAGAAGATATTCATAGGAAGCCTGTCCCTTTAAATAATAGTAATAAACTGGAGGCAGAAAGTAATACAGTAATAGATGTCTGTAATAACTTTAGCCTAGACAAAGTTCTGCAGAACCGAATGCCTGGAAATTGGTATATCAGTGTGAATTGCTGAGAGTCCTGAACATCATATTTCTGCTGGTCTTGAGCAGGTGAACCGGTATGGAGCAAAGACCCATGCTGATCCCTCCCTGTGCCACCATTCACGTCTGATAAATCTTTGCTGGTGAATCCTCGCTTCTGTTGCTGAAGTGTTAAGTGGTTGCATGTGCAAGTGGTTTTGCAAACTGCCTCCATTTTCCACCCTCTTGCTAGAAGGCCACAATGCCCAGTTCCTCTGGAGACTGTACTCAAACAAATGTGGAAGATCATGCTGAAAATCCCCCTCCTTTAAGAAAAATAAGACCAAGTTTTAAAGCACTGCAATTCATACAAAGTCTCAGTCTGAAAATAAAGCCAAATGCTGCTGCTAGCATGAAATACAGCAGTGCTGCCCTTTTACACTTCATTACCATTGCAACCAGGACAGTCCTGCGCAAAACACACCCAGGGCAACTGCTGCTTTCTCCACCCTTCCGTTTTGTGCTTGGTGCTCACATTCACTCACATCGATTCAAGATTGGCATAGAAAAAGCTTAGCACCCAAATAATCACTCTTGTCCACCCTTGTGATTGCCCTGGCCCAAAGCTAAATTGTATCTTGAACTGTAATCACAGGACTAAACCTATCAATGGGTCAATGACCAAATTTCAAAATTAAGGGTCAAGAAAGAAAACTAAACCCAAATTGAATGGAACTAAGGAAATAAGAGGAGGGAGAAAAGAAAAACAATGGAAGGCAAGAAAAGTAAAGGACCTTCCGTAAAAGAGACATTCCTTTAAGTCTATGTACAGTAGATGGTAATATGAGCAAAAATAAAGAGAAATTAGACTTATCTGCTAATTGTTGTTCCTTGAGGAACTCCAGTCCAGTCCCGCACCGTTGGGTAGTGTACCTCTTCCAGCAGCTTAGAGACTGAGCATGTCATCTTTTTGATGACACCAGTGTACTTATGCAGCTGGCAAACGCACGCCTACCAGCCTCAGTACCTATTGACAAAGCAGACTCACAGGAGCAACAAATAAGTAGTTAAACATGCAACAAATACTTCTACGCCTAAACAAACTAGTACTCCCTCCATCCCCTGGGAAGGATACTTCATCCCCTCCTCTAGGATGAGGAGGCCTACCTGTTGAGCATCTGAGCAACTGCCACCGTCAGGGAGCAAGCAACCGACAGCTCTTCCGGTCCACCCCCCCAATTTCCGATTACATCCCACTCTTTGGCTCCTCCTGGCCACTTCCTCCTCCAAAAGGAACCCGCTTCAGAACCAGGATGTGCTCAGATCATCACAGAAAGCACTCAGGGAGGGTTTCGGGACAAGACTGGATTTCCTCGAGGAACAACAATTAGCAGGTAAGTCTATTTTATTTATTTATTTATTTTATTTACATTCTCTTATATACCGCGCTATTCTGCATCAGTGCGGTTTACATTGAACAGGGCATTATAACTTGGAGATAACTATTTTACAGGGAACATGGGCTATGGAGGGTTAAGTGGCTTGCCCAAGACCACAAGGAGCACCTGTGGGACTAGAAACCCCAGTCCCTCCGGCCCAAGGTTGCTGTCCTCTAGTGGGATTTGAACCCCCGACCTTCTGGCCTGAAGTACCTTGCCCCAACCACTAGGCCACTCCTCCACTCTAATTTCTCTTTCCTTATTGTCCCTCCAGTCCAGTTCCGCACCTCTGGGATGTATCTGAGCAGTTAAACTAACAGGAGGGACCCGCACAACCGGCCTGAAACACTGCCGATCCAAAACTAGCATTCCCCCCCACCCCCCCCCGAACATCCAGGCGATAATGCTGAGAGAAAATATGCAGCGCACGACCACATTTCCACCCTGCAGATCTTCACCTGCGTAACTAAAACTATACTCTGCCTATGAGGCTGCCTGAGCCCTCGTGGAATGCGCCCGCAACTCCCAACACCACTTTACTCTTCAAGATGTACGCTGATGCGATTGCCTCCCTGACCCAATCTGGAAATGGAGGCCTTAGCTGCTGCCCTCACCTTTTGTGCGGCCCGCCAAACAGAACAGACGGTCCAATCTCTGAAAAGGACAATGTTCCTTTTCACATACCTTCATAGGACTCTTAACATCCAGGCAGTGCAACTGCGGAGTGGCAGGGACCACATCCGTACTCGCCAGAGCCGGTAAGGAAACGGTCTGATTTACATGAAATGCTGACACTACCTTGGGCAAAAATGAAGGTATCGGGCGCAGGACAACTTTCTCCTTGGAGAAGGAAAGTAATGGCTCCTGGCACGACAGGGCCTGAAGCTCTGAAATCTTGCGTGCCGAGCAAATCGCCACCAGGAATACCGTTTTCAGAGTCAAATCCTTCAAGGAAGCTTGACTCAACAGCTCAAAGGGTTCCCCCCAGATAGCACAGTCAGCACCACTTTGAGATTAAAAGGCATTACTTGCCACCCTCCTCGGCGGACGGAGATGGGTCACCGCCCTTAGAAATCTCAGCATATCTGGGTATGTACCCAATGGCAACCCATGGACTTTCCAGCAATAACAGGAAATCACCACCAGTTGCAACCTCAAGGAACTGGAGACTAGGCCCTTATCAAAACCGGATTGCAAGAACACCAATATGTCCGGAATGGAGGCAGTGGAATGACGTGCCTACTTTCTCCGCACTACGATCCAAAGATGCACCACATACGGATGTATGCCAGGTTTGTAGATCTCCTCTGGGCCTGTAGCAAGGTCACTATCACCGAGCCGAAAAATTCTTTCTTCTTCAACCTTGCCCTTTCCAGCTCCATGCCGTAAGCAAGAATGGATCCACCTGGGGCACGCGAAGCAGCCCCTGCATCAAGAGGTCCTTCTGAACCAGAAGCCGGCACGGTCGATCTACCAGCATCCAAATCAGGTCGGCATACCACACGCGTCTCGGCCAGTCCGGTGCCACCAGAATTACTAATGCCCGGTGTGCCTCTATCTAGTGTACTACCCGGCCTATGAGTGCCCACGGAGGAAAAATATAGAGAAGACCTTCTTCGGGCCACCGCTGAATTAGCGTCCAGGCCTTTAGACATCCTTTGTCAACTTCTGCTGAAAAAACTGGCAGGCCTTGGCTGACTCGAACAATGCCATTAGATCCATGACCGGTGTGCCCCATCAGCGGACCACCTGCTCAGACATCCCATGGTTGAGCTGCCACTCTCTGGGTTCCATGCGCACTCGGCCGAGGTAGACTGCCGTCACATTGTTGACTCCCGGTACAAGTGCTGCCGATAACGCCTGGAGACGAGTTTCTGCCCATCTGAACAACCTTTCGGCCTCCTCCTCCAGGGCTGCACTGCCCGTGCCTCCTTGGCAGTTGATGTAAGTCACTATGGTCACATTGTCCAAGAGGACTCGGACCACCTTCTCCTGCAACCATGGCTCGAAACATTTTAGCACCAAGGTCACTGCTCGCATCTTGAGTCTGTTGATCGGCCACAGGGCCTCCTACAGACTCCACTGTCCCTGAACAAAGCGTCCTTTGCAAAGGGCTTCCCAACCTGACAGATTGGCATCAATCATCAGCGGAAAACCACACCAGGAACTCGAGTGGCATGCCCCTTTCCATGCTCCCCAGACGCAGGCACTACCTGAGGGCTGTCCTAGTGCTCTGCAGGCAGGGGAATACTTGGGAAAGGGATTGACTCTGATGGGACCACCACCAGTGCAGAGTCCTCTGCAGAAGTCACAAGTGCGCCCTTGCCCATGGGACTAGCTCGAAAGTGGCCACCATGGTCCCCAGAACATGCAGATAATGCCCTGCCGACAGTCTCACCATCTTCAGGAACTGCCATATCAACTGTTGGTAGCTCCTGCACCCGGCAATCCGGCAGGAAAACCCTGCCCACGTGGGTATTGAAGCATGCTCCAAAATACTCTTAGCTCCTGGGCCAGCTGTATGACTCTTGGCCAGGTTGACCACCCAACCGAGACTTTGAAAAAACCCCACTACCCACGCTGTTGCTCTTTTGATGTCGTTCCTGGACTTCTCCCGGATCAACCAATCATCTAGGTACGGGTGGACGAAAATCCCTTCCTTGTGGAAAGCTGCCACAACCACCACCAAGACCTTGGTGAAGGTACGGGGGCCAGTCACCAGACTGAAGGGCAATGCTTGAAAATGGAAAATGTCCCATTGGCACCGCAGAGCAGAGAAACTGCTGATGTTCTGGATGGATGGGAATGTGCAACTATGCCTCTGTGAGGTCGAGAGACGTCAAGAACTCTCCACTCCTTACCGCCACTATTACTTATCTCAGCGTTTCCATGTGGAAAAGCAGAAGCCGATGATAGCAGTTCATGCCCTTGAGGTCGAGAATCAGAAAAAAGGAACTTTCCTTTTTGGGCACTACCACAAAATAAATGGAGTATCGAACGCAGCCGTACTGGTCTCACGGAACCAGTTCCATGACTCTTAGCTGCAGGAGACGAGTCAAGGTCTCCTCTACTGCCGCCAACACAGCTGCATCCACTTTGGGCAATCAAAGGAGCTCTCGTTCTTGCTCCAGTAGCGGTTACAAGCGAGTCATGGATCGCACTTTTTTAAGGCCGGCCTCCAGCAGATCCCACTCATCCTGTATCATCTGTCATACTACTCTATGTACCGGGAAGACTTTCTGCGATTTCTGCACCGCCTGAAGCAGTGAATCCTCCAACACCTCTTCCTCTGCCGGGAGATCAGCAGGCATATTCAGAGCCTTGAGGGACTCCAAAATGAGCGCTGGCAGCTCCTTTCAGCGGAACACCCGAACAATCCGGGCCTGATCCTCTTGTTCTGGGATCTCTCCTTCTTCCAACTCCTCCTGCAGCTCTAGCTCTGTGTCAAAGTCTTCCCCATCCAGCCCCTCCAACAATGGCGAATGCTGCCACCCCTCTGAGCCTCTGGTCCGCTTAGTCACCACTGCCCCTGACTCGTGCTCTTTTGTTTCCGACACCCTCTTAGTCCCGCATTCCAGGGCTGAGGAGCTGTTTGCCAAGCCCTGTTGCCGTAGCAAAATGCCTTATGCAAAAGTAAAACTATTGACAATTGCTCCAAGTCTCGCAAATACTGAGGTATATTATTGTTCTAAAAAATCTATAAAGGTCAAAAAATGTGACCTAAATTTCATCTATTTTATCAAAAAAGATTTTTTATTTTCTTTTTTATGTAATTTTTATTTAATTTTCTGGATGTGGGTCTCAGAATGAATGGGGGAGGAGAGCTACAGGCCACAGAGATTGACAAGCCTGAGAAAGTCCTGACCCCTTCCTTACATCAAAGACGCCTACCATCCAGTTTATATGCTAACAATAGCTAAAATGTACTTTCAAAAGCAGATTGAACTATAATCGAGCTCTGCAAACTCTTATTCAATATTGATCACCATTTGTTGGTAATTCTTTCAATAAAGAGGGATGTTGTTCAAAATAAAGTCCTAGGTTATCGACAGCCTTACTGCTTAGGGAAACCAAACCAGGTTTTCAAAGTCTCCAAAATACTGTATATTTTTCAAGAAAAAACAGTAGGCACGTTGAACCAAAACTTATCTGTGATGAAAAAATCCTCATGGGTCCCTCATTTTCCCGACGCGGATTTTCAGCGCTGACGCATTTCACCGCTCCCGCGGTTTCTTCGGGGGATATAGTTGTCACGGCGTATCATACAAATTCATTAAACTTCACTCAAGTGACTACTTCGAAAGAGAAGAACAAAATTCAGTACAAAAATGCATAGTTGTAATAGGTTTTGTAAGGAAAACTATAAAGCCCCTTTATATATAGGTAGTCCCGGTGAAAATTAATCATAAAATCTCACAAAACTGATTACGAACGTTTACCTTGCAATGTTTGTTCTTAGGTGCAAAAAAAAACGCCGGCACTTGCGTATAGAGACTCTTTCGATGTCGGGCTTTTAAACTGAAAACAGCCAATCAGCTAGAAGGTCACTGATGGACTACAATAGACTCAAGCTAATTCTTAAGGTGGTACCATCATCCTCAAATGAAGATAAAATCAGCATATGAGATAAGTCATGAGCTGCTATCAAGTGCATACTGACCAATCTATTTGGGAGTTTAAACCCCCAGGGCTAACTGTATGTAAGCGATAAATCCATCGCTGTTCATTCAGCAACAGACTTTTGTCTCTGGTTGTACCCATTGACCCCCTTAATGTTTGGTCTATACAAAAGCAGCGAAGCTGATCAAATTCATGACCCAAAGCCAAACAGTGGGATACTATGGGTGCCTCTAATTTACGGCAATGGAGGCGACTTCGATGCTCTCCCATCCAAATTTTGAAAGCTCGGTTAGTTTTTCCAATGTAGAAAAGTTGGCAAGGGCATTGTATAACATATACTACATAACTTGAAGCACAATCTGTTTGAGTGCGAAGCTGATATGTCTTGCCGTGATAGGTAAACTGTGTGAGCTCCAATGTGATTTTACAAATGGTACAATCATTACATTTAGTGTGACCGGCTCGAACACTCTCTTCTTCCCGGGATGAAATTATTGGACGTAACTCTGAGGGGCTTAACAGCTCTTTGAGGTTTTTATTCCGTTGCCAAACACAACGGATAGATTTGTGTTCTAGCCCCGGTAGATGACTGAGAACGTTACTATGTCGACATAAAATCTTTTTTATCTTTGTACTCAATGGAGAAAATTTAGAGATAAAATTTATATGTTCTTCATTAACAGACTTAGATGTCTTTTCTTGTAACAATAGAGCACGGTTATTATACAGAGCATGGGTGTAGGCTCTTTTCACTATTTCAATCGAATATCCCCGATCTTGAAAATTTTTTTGTAGTTGTCTGGAATGGGATCGAAAATCTCTTTCATCTGAACAGTTCCGTCGGAACCTTAAAAATTGGGAGAAGGGTAAGCCAGTCTTCAGAGATGTCGGATGAGCACTATCATAGTGTAAGAGCGCATTTCTGGCTACTGTCTTCTTAAATATCGTTGTCTCCCATGAGGTCCGACCTCTACGAATTTCCAAATCAAGATATGTTATCTTATTATGAGCACTAACACTTGTGAAACGTATATTAGGAGGACACTGGTTGAGCCAATGTAAAAATTGCACAAACTGAGTTTCTGGAGCCGTCCATAGCATGAATATGTCATCTATGTAACGGCCCCAGAAAGGAATATGACACCAGAATTCTGACGGATAAAGCCATCTTTTCTCAAATTCTGCCATGAATAAGTTGGCTATTGATGGAGCTGCCGTAGCCCCCATCGCCACACCGGCTGTCTGTTGGTAAAGAGTTTTCTCAAAAAGAAAAAAGTTCCGAAAAAGAACCAATCGGGCAAGGTGTTCCAAAAATTGAAGATGATGTACAGATAAATCTTTCCTTTCTATAAGAGCATTCATCACACTGGATAAAGCTGCTTCCTGAGGAATGCTCGTATAAAGGGATACGACGTCCAACGTGATTAGTAACGTAGTTGAAGTTGCCGCTAATCGATCATACTTAGATAACACAGGTACACTACCAAAAAACTGCCTCCAGTTTTGCAACTGATTCCTATAGATTTTGGGGTGCTGAATCCAGGAAAAATAGCCAAAATGTTCCATCACGTCACGTTTTCTTGCAAAATTAGATTTCTTACCCATATAAGGAATGTTCACATAATTTCTTTTTAGCCGACTGCAGTTTATTTTCTTGGCCCAAAATAGAGGTTGTAATGGTTAACTAACTAGAAACACTCCCTCATGATATTTTAGAGTGTTTTGTATTCATTTTATACATTAACAGGACAATTGGGAGGCGGGGGGCTAAATCCAGTACTCGCACTGGCGCATGTTCTTTCCTGTTCGCCTCGCCTCGTTCGCTCGCTCGCTCAAACACGGTGGTTGCAACATGAACGTTCCTGTCAAATTTCAGTTTCTTGCAAGTTCATTATTACCTTTTGTTTGCTCAGTCGTAATCCATCTTTATTCCGAAGTGGTTCACTACAGTTGTAGTTTGCAGTGCTGTGTATTTGTGATGGCTCACAGAGCCAGAGGTTGTGTCAACTCTCCGGACAGTTTTTTGTTTTATTTGTGGGGAATATACCGTGAAAAAGCGGCAGAGGAACATTTCTGCATTTATTAAAAAAGTATATTTCGCCTATTTCGGTTTGAAGTTAGGCGATCAAGACAAACCGTGGGCTCCTCACAAAGTGTGCAAGACATGTGAGGAAGATCTACGCTTATGGATGAAAGGTAAAAAACAAGCATTTTCGTTTCGGAATACCTATGATGTGGCGTGAACAAAGAGACCACAGCAGTGACTGCTATTTTTGCTCTTGCATTGTGAAGGGATACAACTTAAAAAATAAGAATGTAATAAGTTACCCCAACCTTCCCTCAGCAATTAGGCCTATGCCTCATAGCAACGAAGTACCTGTGCCTGAACCACCAAAATCTTTGGATCATATTTGTGTGGACGGTTCTGATCATGATGAGACTCATCAGATGGCTTTTCCCGATGAGTCCAGTACTTCCGAGTTTGAAACTGAACCATATCCGAAACCTGAACTTTTCTCTCAAGCTGAATTGAATGATTTAGTCCGGGATTTAGGACTCCCAAAAGATGCTGCCCAACTGCTAGGTTCTCGGCTTAAACAGAAAAATCTATTGTCACCAGGAACAACTTTTTATTGGTACCGGCAACCACGAGACACAATTTTTGAAGTATTTCAGCAAAAGAGGAAGATTTGGTATTTTGCAACGATATATACGGAGTGATGGAAAAGCTTAAACTCAAGTATGATCCTGCTGAATGGCGGCTGTTCATTGATTCGTCAAAAGACAGCATAAAAGGTGTTCTTCTTCATAATGGCAACACATTCGCTTCAGTTCCTATTGCTCACTCACTCTGTTATTCTCCAAGAAAAATACGAGAATTTGGCCCTGATTCTTCAGAAGATTCGTTATGATGAGCATAAGTGGATGATTTGTGGAGACTTTAAAATTCTATCCATGCTATTAGGGCAGCAATCCGGTTTCACCAAATATCCTCTGCTTCCTTTGCTTGTGGGATAGCCGGGCCCCGCGACCTACACTGGGGAAAAAAGACTGGCCAATTCGGGAGTATTTGAGACCCGGTGAGAAAAATGTTCTTCATGAGAGCTTGGTACCTCGTGATAAAATTCTATTACCACCTCTCCACATTAAGTTGGGTCTCATTAAGCAATTCATCAAGTCCCTTCCAAAAGATGGTGAGTGCTTTCGGTAACCTTTGCTCAAAGTTCCCCCGACTTTCTGAAGCAAAGCTAAAGGAAGGAGTGTTTGTTGGCCCTGATATAAGGAAACTTCATTTCAGATGGAGCATTCGCTGAAACGATGTCTGAGAAGGAAAAAGAAGCCTGGGATTCCTTCAAGGATGTTGTTTCTCATATTCTTGGGGAACAGGCGGGATGAGAACTATAAGGATATTGTTGCCAGGATGCTCAATGCCTTCAAAGAACAAGGCTGTAACATGAGCCTGAAAGTTCATTTCTTGCACTCCCATGTGAACTACTTTCCCGAAAACTTGGGGGCATACAGTGAAGAACAAGGTGAAAGGTTTCACCAGGACATCAAGGACGCAGAGAGAAGGTACCAAGGAAGATGGAACAACCACTATGATGGCTGATTTCTGCTGGTTGCTGCTGCGGGAAAACCCCAGATGAAAAATAAGCCAAGCAGAGCACCAATATAACCAATCTGGGGAAGAAGAAACGGTCCCACCAGGAGATAGATTGACCCAAGAATGACTTTAAAATCTAAACTGTGTTGACAAATATCGTGTTTTTACTAAACTTTGAAATAAAAATTTGCTAGTTATTACTACAGTGTCGGATCTCATTTATTAGAATTTTATTTTCACACCATCGGGTGTTTGTCTTCATGTATTGCAATGGTGCGGTTTGCGTTTTCTATTCTTACATACATACCTGTACAACATTTTTTGCACATTTCTTTGCTTTGCTTTGCTTTGTGTCTAACCTCGCTCTTATATGCTCAATGTTTGTGCACATGTATGTGGCTGTTTTAAGTGCAGACAATTTGGTACCATCACAGTGTGTTTTGTTGACATTACTCTATTCTTATGTGCTGCCTTGTTACAATTTTCTTTATTCTTATTTGAATAACTACTAAACAATTAGTATAAAGAATTCATCCAAGAAACTTTTATCTCGATCGCACTCAATCTGAAACGTTCACCACCTCAAACTGCTAACCCAATGTAGCAAAAAATCTGTACGTGATGGAGCAAATTGGTTACCAGATTTGGATTCAGCGCACCAAAAAATGTAAAAATCAATCGAAACATTAGAGGCAGTTTAAAAAAAAATTTTTTTAGTGTACCTGTGTAATTGTTGTAAAAAATGTGTCGTATCACGGATATATGAGGGAATAGATCTTAATAATGGCCTCAGATAGGAGTCAAGAAAAGTAGACACTGGTTCAAGCAACGTGCCCTTGGTAGAGACAATGGGGCGACCTGGGGGTCTATTAAGATGTTTATGAATTTTTGGCACCAAGTAGAATTTAGCCAAACTAGAATTGGTTATATTTAAATATTTCCACTCCTTTTTAGTAAGTAATTATCCTGCAGTGCTTGTGTTGTTAAATGTTTATGGCTCTCTGGTAATTCTAAAGTTGGATCAGACTCTAAGATTAAATATGTGGACGTATCAGAAAGTTGGCGTTGTGCCTCTTCTAAATAGCATTCTCGATCTTGAAGAACAATTGCTCCTCCCTTGTCCGCTCTACGAATAACTACATTGGTGTTGGATTTTAATGAAGAAAGAGCGGGCCCTTTCATTTTTAGAGAGAGTATGGCGCATCAAACGAGAAACTCATTTCTAATCGGTGAACTTCCCGTAACAACAAATCTTTATATAACATCAAATAATCTGTAACAGGGCCCGGTGTATTCCAAGTCGAGGTAAGTGGAAGTTGTATCCTACATGGTGACTATTCTTCTAATATGACTGAACTGGAAAACCATGAACGGATGCTTCTGAGAAATACATTTTTAAATGAAGCTTACGCAAAAAACGTTCAAAATCCAAACGAAAATCAAACTCATCATGTTTAATACTGGGAATAAATGACAAGCCTTTATTTAAAAGACTGTATTGAGTATCAGAAAGAGAATATGAAGATATGTTAACTACTAAAGATTGATCCGAAATCACTCCTGTGTTTTGTGTCGAGGGGAGACTCTGGTCTGTCCTTTGGGGTTTCTCTTTCATTTTGTCTTTTTTTCTTTTTTCCGTTTGGAATCGGACTCTCTCCGTTGCTTAAAAAATCATTCTTAGCACTTTTATTAGATCCAGATGATTGGGAATCTTCTGATTGAGTATCAAAATCTACTCTGCGACGTGATGTCCTCATTTTCCTTTTCGGATTCATCCACCGGGAAAATGTATCCAGTGGTATGATCTGCCTGATCTCGTGCTAATTTTTGCAGTTTAATTTTCTTAGTTTCGTCCCGGATTTTATCAACTTGTAAACTACGTTCATTTGTGTGTTTTATGAAATTCTCTGGAGAAATTTGAGTCTTTAATTTATCTAAAGCTACTTGTACTTCCAATTGAAGATCATCTAATAAAGGTTTAATGGCTTCAATTAATAATACCATAAGGTCTCTTGAACATTGGAAAAACTAACCGAGCTTTCAAAATTCGGATGGGAGAGAATCGAAGTCGCCTCCATTGCCGTAAATTAGAGGCACCCATAGTATCCCACTGTTTGGCTTTGGGTCAATGAAATTTGATCAGCTTCGCTGCTTTTGTATAGACCAAACGTTAACGGGGTCAATGGGTACAACCAGAGACAAAAGTCTGTTGCTGAATGAACAGCGATGGATTTATCGCTTACATACAGTTAGCCCTGGGGGTTTAAACTCCCAAATAGATTGGTCAGTATGCACTTGATAGCAGCTCATGACTTATCTCATATGCTGATTTTATCTTCATTTGAGGATGATGGTACCACCTTAAGAATTAGCTTGAGTCTATTGTAGTCCATCAGTGACCTTCTAGCTGATTGGCTGTTTTCAGTTTAAAGCCCGACATCGAAAGAGTCTCTATACGCAAGTGCGGCGTTTTTTTTGCACCTAAGAACAAACATTGCAAGGTAACGTTCGTAATCAGTTTGTGAGATTTTATGATTAATTTTCACCGGGACTACCTATATATAAAGGGGCTTTATAGTTTTCCTTACAAAACCTATTACAACTATGCATTTTTGTACTGAATTTTGTTCTTCTCTTTCGAAGTAGTAGTCACTTGAATGAAGTTTAATGAATTTGTATGATACGCCGTGACAACTATATCCCCGAAGAAACCGCGGGAGCGGTGAAATGCGTCAGCGCTGAAAATCCGCGTCGGGAAAATGAGGGACCCATGAGGATTTTTTCATCACAGATAAGTTTTGGTTCAACGTGCCTACTGTTTTTTCTTGAAAAATATACAGTATTTTGGAGACTTTGAAAACCTGGTTTGGTTTCCCTAAGCAGTCAGGCTGTCGATAACCTAGGACTTTATTTTGAACAACATCCCTCTTTATTGAAAGAATTACCAACAAATGGTGATCAATATTGAATAAGAGTTTGCAGAGCTCGATTATAGTTCAATCTGCTTTTGAAAGTACATTTTAGCTATTGTTAGCATATAAACTGGATGGTAGGCGTCTTTGATGTAAGGAAGGGGTCAGGACTTTCTCAGGCTTGTCAATCTCTGTGGCCTGTAGCTCTCCTCCCCCATTCATTCTGAGACCCACATCCAGAAAATTAAATAAAAATTACATAAAAATGAAAATAAAAAATCTTTTTTGATAAAATAGATGAAATCTAGGTCACATTTTTTGACCTTTATAGATTTTTTAGAACAATAATATACCTCAGTATTTGCGAGACTTGGACCAATTGTCAATAGTTCTAGTTTTATTGCTTCGTGAACCCTAAAACAATGGATTTGTCTTATGCAAAAGTAAGACATACTCCAGTGAGAACTCCCCCGGGAGCCCTATTGCTTCCTGGGCTTGAAGGATGAATGTCTGGGCATCGTGCAGGGACCGGGGGGGCCGTATCCACTGAAGGTATCATGGTGCCCCCCCATCTCCAGAGTCTCTTGTGACCTGGAGGGACTCTCCTGCTTCATATCGTCCTGCAGGCCCTGCTCCAATGACCTAGCCTCTTGTGTGCAATCTAGGCAGACACCTGCCTCCAAGACCACTACCCGTGCTGCCATGTTGTACCTCAAAGACAAGAAATGGACCATGCACTAATCCAATCAGTCTCTGACACTTTCTACGGGTAAAGGTTTACATGTTTATTACCAGTAATAGCAATGGCTGTAAGGAGTACAGCTTCCCTTACAAGCAATATCACAAATTTAGTAAGTGCAGAGTCTGGGCTAAAAGACAAAAGCTGATCATGTCAGGTTACTCACTGACCATAGACAGATGGAAGGATTTTATTTGTCTCCTATCCACTGACTGTCTCTGTCTTTCTAGTTATATGCATTTGTTGTATGCAGGTGCTTCCTGCTTCACAGAACAAAAACTGTAGTAGCTACACAGCTACTCAGTACTTTTCCTGTTTATCTTTCATTTATTTCTGACTTTTTTTGCCTGATCACCTTCTCAGGAAAAAAGTCACAATGTTTCACAAACTGTCACTTACATCTCCTGACCCACCTGACCAGGCACAACAGCTCTCTGAAATCTGCCCAGCAACAAGACAAATGGCACATTTAGTTAGGCTTTTGCCAAAGGTCATTGTGCACTGAATAACTTTTGAGTTGTATAACACAAGGAATGTTTAAGGATGTGGTATGAAGTGGGGTTCATCCCCTTTGATACCCTCACATACCACATACTGCGGATTGGCCGGGCATGGTGGGAAGGGCTGTGGGTATCCCCAGGAACGCCCTCAATCTGTACCCGGGCAGGTAGAAGGATCCCTAGCGCAGTGCACCTCCACGGGCTCACACACGGAGCACTAGAGTACCTGAACTAAAATAAAATAAAAACAAAAACAATTTACCGAAATCTAATTAACAGAAACTGAAAGGAAACTGAAAATGGCCCTCTAGGAAGAACCTGCCCTGTCCTGCTTTATCCTCTGGTGGCTGCCTGATACACATAAGCGGTGAACAAGGGAGTGAGGTGAATCTTACCATACTCGTCCCCAGTTTTGTGATATTGCTCGTCTTGGTTAGATTGTAAGCTTTGATGGTCAGGGACTGTCTCTTACATCTATATGTACAGCAGCACTGCCCCCCAAAACAGCTGCCTCACTCCGCCTTCAAAGTTTTTTTTAAAAAGCCACGGACAAGCTGCTGCTGTAGCTTCTCGGCAGCAGCAGAATCAAACCTTCGCCCCCACCATCGAGGCAAGAGTTGACACGAGGGGGAAGCCCTGTGGGCAGACGCAACTCCTTTCCTGCCCCCACCTTCCCCTTGCAGCTGCGATTCTTGTGTCTTACTGAGCAGTGGCTGCAACACTACTAGTAATTTAAAATAAAAGCAAAACCAGTGCGGAGCAGCACACAGCAGCAAGGCTTGCATAGCAGAGACGGGAAGGCTCCACACTGGGGGTTTTTTTTTAAATTACTAGTACTATCGAAGCCGTGGCTGCCAGTGGGGACAGGAAGGGAGCTGACATGGGGGAGAAGGTGAGGGCAGGAAAGGAGCTGACATAGGCAGGAAGGAAGGAGCTGGAATGGAGCTGATACCTGAGGATGATACTGGAGGGGGACTGGAAGAGTGATGACACTAGGGAAGAGAGGAGGGGGATGAAAGGGAGCTGACACCTGGGGGTGGGACTGGAGGGAGCTGACACTTGGGGGTGGGACTGGAGGGTGGCTGGGTAATGGGGAGGAGGCTGAAAGGGAGAAGCACTGGAGCTGGAAGGGAGCTGATACATGGGGATAACACTGGAAGGGGGATGAACAGAAGGTAGGGTGACTGGAAGGGAGGTGGGGGGGGGAGGGGGCCCTGGGAGGGGACGTGAGCCAATACCTGCGATAGTATTTTGGACTAGAAGGGGCTGGACAGTGGTGAAGGAGAGGGACTGAAGGGAATGCAGGGGGGTTGACATTGGGAAGGTACTGGGAGGGGAGGACTGGAAAGAGGGATGATAGTGGGGAAGGTTACTGGGACTGGAAATAGGCTGATGGAGAGTGAAGAAAACAAAAGAAGAAACACGAAATGGCAGATGGACTATAGACCACAGAAATAAGAGAAGACAGGAAAGAGAAGCCTCAGAGCAGGACCAACATGATCAAAGAATAAATTGGTCACACAACAACGGTAGAAAAAATAATTTTATTTCAATTTGGATTTGCATTATCTTTATATTTTACACAGTATGGAGCACTGCATCTCTTATTTATCTGATGTTGGCACTGCATGTGGAGTCTGGCTTCTTGGGTTTTAATTTAATTTTTGGCTACATATTTTTATTTGAGGTTGTAGCACTTATTCTGTACTTGGTGAGGGTCTGGGTTCTGAGTATGTGACTGAGGCAAGGTATTCTGTTAATATGGAGTTTGTGCATAGGGATCTATACTGTACTGTAGTAATTTGATTTGTTCAGCTTTTCAAATAGGCATATGGATGTTGGGGCCCACTGCATTATTTATAGTGCTGCTTTTTTCTAGGAGGTCCCTTGTATGAGTTTTGCAAGTTTATGCTGATATGGTATGGTAATTTGGCCTTGTAGATCTTAAGTAAATTTTGTTGGATTTTATATTAGTTCCCAATATGTTTGGTACTGGATGTTTGTTAGTAAGATGACCAGAATCCGATTTTTTTTTAATATACTGTGGCACATTCCAATGAGGCCGTCCAGGCCCCTGTACGGCCAATTGGAATCAGGATGCCCAGAGGTAGACTCAATTCTGATACTGCGAGGGGCTAGACGTGTCCGCAGAATCAGAATTGCGTCTAGGGCCTGAACGTACAGGCTGGACTCCGATTGTGATCGGTCGGCATGCCCAGCAGATCCCCGGGCTACCTCAGTCAGGCTCCTGAATGGAGCTGCAGTGCCATGCACCATGGTTACATTCAGGAGCCGCAAATGCCGGCCATCACTGATTTTGTTTGTTCCCCACAGCCGAACCCTCAATCCGGCCACCCATGGTCAGGATCCAGCTGCAGGGAACTTACTTCACCCCCCTACCTTTTTTTCCCCGGCCCAGCAACAGGATCCCCTGACATCTAAGTTCACGACCCCAGACATACAAGGCCAACCCCTGAATTGGCCTTGTACATCCAGGATCATGGCCTGCCCATGCCCCTCCCTTGCTCCATCTCCAGAATGCCCCTTCCCGCCCCCATTTAAGCCTCCCCTTACAAACGCATTATTCATGGGGAGGCTTTTGCCAAAGCCGGCAGGGGGATGAACAGCGGGGATGGACATCACAATGGGACAGAATGACCCCCATTGAGTTCTGCAGGTGTATGCCCTACTTCTGCTCTGCACTCATTGTCAAGGGAGAGGTTTCTGTGGATGCAGAATGTCGTTGCCGTTGTTAATGCTGTTGAGTCGGTGTCGACTCCTGGCAACCCTCTGGATAGTTGACGTAAACTTTGTTCAGTCTTCAACCAAGGGGCTCATTGTAGATAGAGTGGTATCCATAGCTGCTGTTATTGTATCAATCCATCTCATTGCCAGCCTTCCTCTTTATGGTGACCTTCTACCTTACCAAGCATTATGTCTTTCTCTAATGATCTCGGGTTGGCATTTGTTATAAGGTTTTGTTTTTCCACTATACCACGCCTCTGGACTGGTTTCTGCATCTTACGTGGTATTTTCTTGGTTAGTGTTGTTCTTTGGGCAGTCCATGATATACACAGTATTCATCACCAGCACCATAATTCAAAGGCATCAAATTTTCTTCCTGTCTATCTTTTTCACTGTCCAACTTTCTCATCAATATGACGTTATTAAAAATGCCATGTCCTAGACAAGTCAAATCTTTGTATGGACAGAGACATTTCTGCTCTTGAGAATCTTGTCTAGGTCTTTCATAGTCATTCTATCAAGAGCTAGTCCTTTCTTTACTGACTGTTGACCCAAGTTAAAGCTGTCAACTATTTCAATTTATTCTCCATCAATGATGAACTTATAGATTTTGTCAATGAGGATCTTTGTCTTCTTAACATTAAGGTGCAGACCCATTTTAAGACTATATTCCTTGATCTTGATAAGCAAATGTTTCAAATCGTCTTCACTTTCAGCCAGTAATGTGGTATCAGCAGCATAGCGAATATATTTGCAGAATATATATTTAAAAAGAAAAAGTGAGAACCATAACACAGTTTATAACAGAATAAAATGAGTTATAATTTGGTTTATAAACTGTACTGTGGTTTTCACTTTTTTTTAGTCCCTTGTGTGTTGAGCATCTTTGTTTTTTTATGGAATATATATTTATATTAACACCGCACTGATCCAGTATGCAGTTTCAAGAGTTATGTTGGGGTTGCCAAGCCCTTCTTGGTGCTTATGTTGGAGTGGGAGATGTTGTGTTGGGGTCACAAAGTCCCTCTTGTTTTTCAGAGAGTGGGGAAGTGCTGTGTAGGGACCATTGAGTTTCTCTTTGTTTTTCAGAGGGTGAGAAGTGCTATGTTGGGATGCCAAGTCGCTCTTTTTTTTGTGGAAGTAGAGGATGCTGCATGGGTGCTGTTGAGCCCCTCTTGTTTAGCATATTTAGCAGCATGTTTCCTAGGCTCTCCACTGGTAACATACGAACATAACAAATGCCATACTAGGTCAGACTAAGGTCCATCAAGCCCAGTATCCTGTTTCCAACAGTGGCCAATCCAGGTCACAAGTACCTGGTAGGTTCCCAAAAGGCACACAGGTTCCACAACGCTTGTCCCAGGGCAAGCAGTGGATTTCCCATGTCCTCTTTAGTTTATGGACCTTTCCTCCAGGAACTTGTTCAAACCTTTTTTAAACCCAGCTACACTAACAGTTTTTACTGCAGTCTCTGCTAATTCCAGAGTTTGACTATGCAGAGCTCTAGGCTAACTGCAGGGAGGCAGTTACATTACAGCAAAACAGCTGTCTGTGCAACTAAGACCACCCACTAAGGTGGCATTAGTTGCACTCATGCTACTTGCGCTGAGCCATTTTAGTTTCTGCCGACAATGCAGATGCTTCTGTGTGAGAGTTCTTTCTCTCGCCTCACTCTGCAGTAAAGTATAATTTTAGGAAAGAAATCCTGTAAACCTAACAGTAATAGCCCTACTTACCAGTTTCAATGTAACACCATTGTACAAAGTTTAAAGTATCTTGCTTGTTCACTATCAACCGCCCTTGATCTCTGGAATGGATGGTATAAAAAAAACCCAAATAAATAAAAAATAAATCATGGATAAAAGCATTTTTTTAGTAAATATTTTTGCTTTAATTTGAACTGCTATATTCCCTACTTGGTGAAGATCTCTCTCTGTTCTGCATATGTGTAACTGAGGCTACATGTTCTGTTAGCATGGAGTTTCTATGTAGGGAACTGTAGTTTCTGAATAGGAATATGGATGTTCTAGGGCCCACTGCAATATTTATGGTGCTGCCCTTTTTCTGGGTATGCTCCATGTTGTGAGTTTTGAAAGTTAGTGTCATTATAGAATAGTAGCTTTGCTCTATGGGTCCTGTACTCTGGGTTCTTGGTGAGGTCAACTGTAGGGTGTTGGTTGGGAGGGAGGGGGTACTGGAATATGTATTGTTTTTGAGATTTGCCGTTTTGCATTCTTTATGCTGCTCGACAGAAGTTTAAAATATTTTGTCAATTCAGATTCAAGGAAATTTCAAATTTTTAAGGGAATGCCTCAGTTTAATTTGTTTAGTAGCCTGATAGCTTCACCACTGCTGAGTTCCAGATTATTCCAACTCTAGCACAATCCAAGCCAGCATTTGAATTCATGACTACTAGGATTAAAGTTTCTCATTTTATATCTTCCCTCCTCATCATTAATCTGTTCATAGAAAAATAAATCTGATGTGCAGATACTTATAATGGTTTGATGGGGGGGGGGAAGCTGTGTGTTTTTTCATTAATCAAATTTACTGTTTTATTATACTTGTTTTATTGTAACATCTGTTTTACTAAATTGCATGTGTATGTTTAGAAGCCACCTAGGATTTTAGATGGGTGGCATACACATTTTAAAATATAGCATACTAAATTTATGCAAACCATGCCTCAGTCAGTCCCTGCATCACCCTCATGCTGTTCCTGGGGGAAAGTAGACAGGACAGTGCATTGGGACCTATATGATCAGAGAATAAAATTATCAAAGTTAGAAGAGAATTCTATTTTCAATTTAATGATCGGACTTGGCGCTATCTTTATATTTTATACAGTACATGGAAATGCATCTCTTTCTATTTCTCTGGTATGGCACTGTATGCAGAATCTGGCTTCTTGGAGTTGCAGTTTAATTTTTATCTACATGTGTTTATTTTTAGGTTATGGTCACTTATTCTGTACTTGGTCTCTGTTTTGACTGTGTGAAATGTTCTGTTAGCATGAAGTTTGTATGTAGCTTTTCAAATAGTTGTTGGATGTTCCAGGGACCAATGTAGCATTTACAGTGATGCTTGTTTTGGATCGGCTCCTTATGTGAGTTTTGGATGTTGGTGCCGATACGGTATGGTAGATTTGCTCTATAGATACTCTGTGACTTTGTTGTAGGGTTTTGTATTAGTTCACAATATGCCTGGCACTGGAGAATGTTCTTTGTTGTTAGTGAGATGATTAGAATCATTATTTTTAATATCTTGAGTTCTGTGGGTGAATGTTCTGGTTCTGCTCTGCACCCACTGTTGAGGGAGTTCTCTAGATGCAAAATAGATGTTCAAAAAGAAAGAATCATAACGCAGTTTATAACCACAAAATAAAAATGAGTTATAATTTAGTTTTATAAACTGTGCTGTGATTCTCGCGCTCTCTTTTTAGTTTTAATTCCTTGATGTGCAAACATCTTGCATTTCCTATAGTGTAATTGGCTTTTTGGTTTGGTTCAGCCCCTGACCAGAGTTTTGAGAAAGCCCCCCTCCCCCTCAGATATCCCTGTCCTTTGTTATGCAGCTTATGCAAAATTATCTTCTTTATTTGTAGTTGTCAATTATGCAGTCACACCCCTTACCTGCTTTGACAGTGTGGTACAGTGGTTTGAGCAGAAAATTACAAATCTCAAGACCTAAACATGATTTCACTAAACACCGCTATTTGAACTTGTATAGTTCCAGCACTGCAGCGCAGTCCAACTAATAAATCTTACAAGCTATAATTAATCTTATTTCTGAAAAAAAAAAAAGATTTGCACATATGCGTACGTCACAATAAATACTAAAGAGAAAAGGCAATCTTTTCTGCATACTTGTCCCCCCAGATCAAATGGTAACAAAGCTAAATTAAAACTGCACGCTCTAAAAAGGCAATTTTCAAATAATACACTACCCGTACTAAGAGCAGCACTATCACACGTTCTTAGCAATTTTAACATCTCAGTGCATTGGCCCCGCTCCATGGTGTCCTGTCTCTACCAATACTATAGAAGCGGGAGGACTTATCGAACTTCGTTATTATTTTGTAAGTATTTAAATATAAATCTAAGCGAAAAAGGAATTTATAGTAGAAATCTTTTTTTTAATTACTATGTTATTTTACAACAACACTTTTTGCAGCTACTAGGTTAATAAGAAAAATGAAAGAATCACTCCAATACAAACATGTGTGTTTCTTCTGCAATACCACTTGATAAACACAATGTACACCGGGTCTCAGCATACAAGGGCATACGGTGAAGGAACAGCCAGAACCAAATTCAGGCCATCTGCACCAATATCAAGCCCAATAACATCAATGACCCAGTGACTAGCAGCTGGTGATACCCATACCTCGCTTCTTAAATATGAAAATAACAGCACTTAGCTTGAAAGCCAGGCAGGGAAACAAGACAAACGCCAGCCGCGTCCCCGACGTTATCACACCAAGAGCCCTTTAAACGTTTCGCGGGACTACCTGCTGCTTCAGGGGAATCTATAAAAACACATACAAACCACACAAGTTAAACACAACCTTTATTCTACTGCAAAACACAACTAAAACAACCTATAAAAGTTAAAAAACCACAACTCCACTTGCTTACCTGCCAGCTAACCTTCAACCGCGCCGAGCAGAAAAACGCCGCCCATGCGCAATCCATGCAACCACCGCACTTTAAAGAGAAAACTCTATGACGTCAAGACAGTAACCCCGAACCAGATCACAGACGCACTAACCAATCGACCCATGAAATGAAACAAAACATGCCAAGGCTATAGTGGCAAACCAAAAACCCCCAGCCCAGATCACACACATTCTGACCAATCGATCCGCAGATTCAGACCAGCCGGGGCTACAGTGTCAAACCAGAAAATCCAGCTTTGCTCACGTAACAAAAGAGTCTGCTCCCTACTCATCCCATTACGCCCAGATAGAACCTGCTCTACACAAAAACAGGCTATGTCACGAAAAGAATGATGGAACTCCAAAAAATGGGACACTAATGGCGCCTCCAAAACACCACACCGGAGCCTACTCTTGTGCTCCAACAACCTTTTACGAAAGGGCCGACACATGCTCCCAATATAAAGAAGCTGACACGGACACCTAATCGCATACACAACGAACGAAGAATCACAAGAGGTGACATCACGCAGCTTATACCGAACTCCATGATACTCAAAAGACACAGTCATGCAAGAAACATCACAAACTGTACAGTGTCCGCAAGCGGTATGACCACCCACTAGCTCACTTCGCCCCCCTGGGGAATTCAGCATCTCACGGATGTTACGCTGGCGCTGCCATACACATCTGACCTCCTGATTTTTTAACCCGGGGACAGTGTGCACTACGGCAAGATGTTTTCAAACAATACGCTAGATACCAAAGCTCAAAGGTGAGTACTTGGAAATGAAATTGACCGAATTGCTATCCGAATCAGCCCGTTTGGCCTTAGGGGCCAATAACAAGGACCGATTGTTAAATAACGCCCGCTTGTAAGCGTCCCCCACCACCTTTTTGGGATAGCCCCGGGCCAGAAAACCATGAGCCAACAGCCTAGATTTGTTCTTAAAATCTCCCACATCCGAACAGTTCCGCCTGTATCGGATGAACTGGGAGAAAGGCAAGCTATTCCTTAAAGCCATTGGATGGGCACTAGAATAGTGCAGTAGGGTATTCTTGTCAGTGGGCTTTCTATAAACTGAAGTAACCCACCCCTGGGCACCCTTACTGACTTCAACATCCAAGAACACAATCTGCTGAAAGCTGTGGACACTAGTGAAACGAATGTGATCATCGCAAACATTAAGCCACTGTACAAAAGCCTGAAAAGCTTTAATGGTGCCCCCCCATAACAGAAAAACATCATCAATATACCTGTGCCATGACAAAACATGGACAGAAAGGGGGGATCTCCCGAGCCAACGTGCCTCAAACCGGGCCACATACAGGTTGGCAACAGAAGGAGCGCACGTCGCGCCCATAGCAACCCCGGCTTTTTGGTGATACAGAGACCCCTCAAATTGAAAATAGTTCTCAAAAATAGCCAACCGCTTAACGAAACTTACCATTACAAAATCCAAATCTCCTCGCCGCACAAGACACTCTTCAACAACATCCACCGCCGCAGCCTGGGGGATCGACGTATACAACGAAACTACATCTAATGTAGCAAGCAATACATCCGCAGACCCGGCCAGATCAGAATGCTCCTGCAGAATGTTGAGGAAGTGCATAGTGTCGCGAATGTACGTGGGGATTTGCAACAACATAGGCCTAAGAAAGGAATCAACATTGACAGGGGCTCCAACACCGTGCCCCTAGTGGACACGATGGGACGCCCCGGAGGCTGCTGCAAATTCTTGTGCACCTTAGGCCAGTGCTTTTCAACCTTTTTTGTGCAAAGGCACACTTTTTTCATGAAAAAAATCACGAGGCACACCACCATTAGAAAATGTTAAAAAAATTTACCTCTGTGCCTATATTGACTATATATAAAGTAATTCTCTTGAATAGGAATCAAACACTCACACCAACCCCCCTCCCCTGCTGGTTCACTCACACCACCCCCCCCCCTCCATTGCTGGTTCACTCACCCACCCCCCTGTCACTTACTCACCCCTCCTGCTGGGTCAATCACTCACTTACCCCCCCCCTCCCCTGCTGGTTCACTCACACCATCGCCCCCCCCCCCTTGCTGGTTCACTCACACCACCCCCCCCCCCTCCACTGCTGGTTCACTCACACACCCCCCCCCCTTGCTGGTTCACTCACACACACGCCCCCCCCCCCCCTCTGCCCAAGCCGCTGCTTCTGCTTTGTACAGAGCAGCGGCTGCACTACACTTACATTGAAAAGTAAAGAGAAACTATGTCAGGAGCCCTCCGGTCATCGCAGAGCCCGAGGAAGTGATGTCATGGGGGCGGGCTCCTCACAGGCTGTCTTTCCTTTTCAAATTAACTTTATTGCAGCTAAAGTTAATTTGAAAAGGAAAGACAGCCTGTGAGGAGCCCGCCCCTATGACATCACTTCCTCGGGCTCTGCATGATCGGAGGGCTCCTGACACAGTTTCTCTTTACTTTTCAATGTAAGTGTACTGCAGCCGCTGCTCTGTACAAAGCAGAACCAGCGGCTGCACTGCTATAGGGAATCGCGTTCGCGCCGCGGACTTCGGCACAAAAGCCGGTTTTTTGCTCTGGCCGCTCCCGATCTTGCGGCCAGAGCAAAAAACCGGCCAGGCCGGCTGAAAACCGGCCTGTTGGCAACCCTAATTTGTGAGCCGAGGCCACATGTTACGGATGAAATTGGAATTTTTCCCACGGCACAGTGGTTGAAAAACGCTGCCTTAGGCAATAGATAAAACTTCGCTAAGGCAGGACTACGTATATTCAAAAAGGAAAACTCCTTTTTGGAAATCAATTTAGACAAAAAAGCCGAAGTGGTTAGCTCTAAGATAGATTTCTGTAAATCAACAGTGGGATCAACTGACAACACCTCATAAATGGCAGAATCGGATATTTGCCGATGAGCCTCTTGCAAATATTCGCCCCTCCCCCAAATCACAACGGCGCCCCCCTTATCAGCGGAGCAGATGACTACATTGGGATTCGCTCTCAAATCAGCGAGAGCCTTATTTTCAGCAGGAGTTAAAGTAGACAACTGCCTACAGCCGGAGTGTTCTAATAAAGCAACATCATGAAGGACAAGCTGCTTAAAAATCAACAACCCCGGAGGCAACTGCCCCGGCGGGGACCAGGAAAACTTCAAAGGCAGAGGAACCCGGTGAGAATCCACAACTGCAGTGCTAGGCAAATCCTCCTGACCTTTAGCAAAAAATAATTTCAAATGCAGCTTGCGGATGAGCCCCTCCAAATCCACACGAAACTGAAAGGCATCAAAAAATATTTTGGGCACAAAAGAGAGCCCCTTCTCAAGAACCTGAAGTTGAGTCAATGTGAGCGGTGTGGAAGTAAGATTGATGACCAGGGAAGAACCCAAAACAGCAGGGGCAGTAACCGGCAAACAATTGCCTACCGCCCTTTGGCACGAGCCCGGGTGCCACCGCTTCTGTCGTGAATCCCACCCGTGTCCAAAAAAGCCCCTTGTAGGGACCTTCCGGAATCGCCAGTGGATGAATCCTCAGATGAGCTTTCAAAGTCAACCCGCTTCTGTTTATTTTATTTTTATTTTATTTATTGACAATTCTTATATACCGCACTATTAGACATCAGCGCGGTTTACATTAAACAGAAAACATCCAACAGTTTACATCTGTCTGGTCATTACATTTAACAGGAGGTATAACTTGGCGAAATAGGGGAAACTAAATACAATGGTGGTTTATCTGTTGTCTTCTCCGCGCCCGTCGATTAGGGTTGAGCCAAGGGTATACATAGCCCGTCGTGTAGTCGTCGTAGTAGTGTTAATAAGAACAGCTTCTCTAACTACTACAGCAGCCTTGATCACAATTAATACATAAACAACATTTTTCCTTCGTTAAGTTCCTCACGTACCCAGTCCCGATTTCCAAATACTAAAAGCATGTATGACTCCCGGTCATCAAACCCACCGGAAACCTTTACAGCAGGTGACACATGCGCAAACGCACTGGGGCTGGAGGCACACGTCGTTCAGGTCGAGCTGGCCGGAAACCGGGTCCACCAGTGTAGGCAGTACGCATGCGCTACGCACCGAACCGCCTGCCGGGGGGGCATGACCGGAAGTTAGTTTTCAACAGCACTGCTTTAGTTTATGGTCTCTAATTGTCCTGGCTGCCCTGCCAGTCCAAGGCGGCGATCCTACATATGAAGTTCTAGTATGTTAGAGCGAGTCCATAGTTCTAGCCGGGCCGTGAATGTTAAGGAATGACGGGAAACGGGCTGACGATGGTGGCTTCCGGTATCTTCTACTTTTATTCCCAGGTATCCCGGCGGCAGCTGAAGTGTGAGTGAGTAGAGTACACTTCGTTCATCGGCAGCGCCTCGGAGTGAAAGCGGGAAGGGGCGATGATGGCGCCAGCCGTTACGATGGATTCCCACGCTGTTTGCTTGTTTGATGTGGATGGAACCCTAACAGCCCCCAGGCAGGTAAAAGGCTCTGCTTTCTTGCATCCCATGCAGAGTCCTGGCAGGTCGCTGGCTACTACTGTACATAGGCATATAACAGGCGATCCCGCTCCTTGCTTAGCAATTTAGTCTTGTTTTCTTTCTGTTGGCTATTAACTCGAACTGCCCCTTCTCATCAAGTTGATCGCCTTGATATACTTTTAAATATAAGGGTGATGGATGCAGTAAGTATTTGATTTCACGTTCGTGGCTGTGAGAGGAGAAGGTTTGAAGGCACATTTTAGAAAGGCCGTGTCTGGGAAGTTAAACCGTCAGAAAATCGGTGTGCGTGATGGTCTGGTACAGGTTTTTGACAGATTTTAGAAACCTACAGGTGCCAGGGCTGCGAGCATGCCTATGTTTCCGGAATGGCACACGCCCATATTTCAAAATGTGCCGGTGTCTCTCACTAGATATACATCCCAGCCTGCCATCTCAAACACGGGGACATGCAGCACTGCTTCAGCTCGGGCAAATGTGTTTTTTTACCTACAGCTATGATTATTTTTTAAGTGAAAAATATTGGAGGGGAGGGGCATGCCCCTCTTCTTAAGTTGTTGAATTGTCAAAAGAGCACCGAGCATGTATAGGTATAGAGTAGACGTCTCCAATTGTGACTTGATACATGCAGCACTGGTCTAAACTCCGATGTACAAATTCCCATGCAACTTGGATTGATTGATTTAACATTTCCTATGTACTGCATTTCCTATGATCAATGTGGTTTACATTTTTATTTATTTAACGCTCTTATATACCGCACTTTTATCATCAGCGCGGTTTACAGTAAACGTAAAGTACTCACAGCTAGCAACAGGCTGTCGTGAGTTTACATGTAACAGGAAGTCTAACAGGATACAACATAGGGGAAAACTTTGTACATAAAATTATTTAACTATATACAATGGTAATCTTCTTGTTATACAGGGAGTGAATAGAGCATTTCAACATTGGATTGTAATGGGGTTTAGGCTAAGTTGGGGTCAGGTATTGAGAGAAGTATGAAAGGAACAGGTGGTGTTTTATGGCTTTTCTAAATTGTTTGAGGTCTTTAATTTCTCTTATGGTGGGTGGAAGGTCATTCCAACATTTGGGAGCGAAGTAAGCGAATGCTTTTGCAGTAGTTGAGTGTGTACATTTTGTAAAGTCAGTCGGGATGATTAGAGTATTAGCTGCGACTGATCTTCTAGATCTAGTGTTAGGGATGTGTGTGATGAGAGTGGAGATTGAAACATGAAACAATTACATATATGCAGTTTCTAGGGATTGACAGTACCACACATGTGTAGACTCAAGGCTTTCTAAACTGGTTCTGGGGATGTCCATGTGATTTCCATATCTGAATGGTCATCTTCAGAAACTCCTGTTTATGGATCTGCTAAAAATGGCTTCAAACTCTTAAAGCCACCAATATACACTTCAAAAAATGAATGTTTTGGTAGTGAATGAGATGATATGCAAGGGAGCTCGATTCAGGGATTTTACTGGCCCCTATCATGATCCATCCCATTGATAATATGTCATCATCACTCCCACCCAATAGGTTTGGAACGCTAAGTGAATATATTACTAGGCACCGTGATTTTTACCTTACCAACAACAATGTAACTTTCTTCCTTCAATTGAAACCTTGAAACTTATAACTTTGTAAATTTATTTATTTATATTCTTATATACTGCGCTATTCTGCATCAGTGCGGTTTACATTGAACAAACTGAAATTACATTGAACAGGGCATTATAACTTGAAGATAACCCTCCATAGCCCATGTTCCCTGTAAATAGTTAAGTGGCTTGCCCAAGACCACAAGGAGCACCTGTGGGACTAGAAACCCCAGTCCTTCCAGCCCAAGGTTGCTGTCCTCTAGTGGGATTTGAACCCCCGACCTTCTGGCCTGAAGTACCTTGCCCCAACCACCAGGCCACTCCTCCACTCCTAATGCTCTACAGCCCGTTTAAAGTCACATATAGTGTTTAACTTGCTTAAACATAACTGATGCAATTTCTTATCTGCTTGGTGATATTTCTGTAGACTGCTGTTTGTAAAGCAATCAAAACTGCCAGACTTCACTTTAGAAAACAGTTGTTATCATACCGATGGGGGGGGAGCGATTAATGACATAATCTCGATGGGTTGGCTCATAATAGGGCCAGTAAATCCCTGAGTTGATTTCCCTTGAACACTTGAAAAAAATGTATGATATCTCATTCATTACCAAGTTACTGGTGGCTTTAAGAGTTTGAAGTCATTTTTAGTGGATTCATAAACATTGTTTAATTGTGGCACTTCTTGGAATCTGTGTTTTTTGTAGCATTGTATCATCTTCAGAAACCCCGCATAATGCTTCTAAAATAATCCTATTAGTATATGAAGCAGAAAAGCTTTGAACAGGTGCTGTTTTGGGAGTCAGACTTTGGCTTTCAGAAATGTGACCATTTCTGTTTTTATGATAAGCAGTTATTGCACAGCAGTAAATAAGCTAGAAATGTAGGGGCCTGTTATTAAGCCACATTTTGGCTTTTACAGATATCATGGTGATATCTGTAGGGGGGGGGTGCAGCATTTGCCCAGCAGATTACACATCAAAATGAAAAAATAGGGCGCACAAACCACCATCACCCATGGAGGTAGCGGTAGTTGCATCCATGCTATCTGCATCTTTGATGATTACCATATGCCACACACCCCATCCTGCTCATTCCAACATGAGATCGGCAGATAGGGCAGCGATTTTCTGCATTGTCTGTTAGTGAAGCCTGAGAACATATGTTGTCTGCTGGCTTAGCTTAGTAAACATCCCCCTTAGCTTTGTAAAGACTGGCTAAAAGGCCCTGCTGCAGCCAGTTTTTGATTCATTGACGAGAACATTTACAGTAATTTTTAAATGTATTAGCTAACTGTAAAAATTATATGAACTAGAAACTGAAACATATAATGCTCTTCATGGCCATGTTTTTTTTTCTTTTGCAACAGTAAAAACTGGTTTTGAGTGGTTGCATCATGTATGCCGTGTACACTCAAGTATTGAGTAATAGGAGAACTCATAACACTGTTGGTTATTCAGAGTTGCTCTTGTTAGGACTACAATAGTTTGTCACATACTGAGGTCAGAATATCTCTGTCTCGTCTTCAGTTTCCAGGTAGGACACATTTAACCACTCTTGGGGAATTTTATTTACACGTAGACTTAACAATATGTATACATATATTTTGCATTTCCCTTTCTATTTTTGATACCACTGTTCCTCTTTCTTTGCCAGACACAGTCCTTTTTCACCAGGATAGATGTCTATTATCATTCCTGTGATAATGGCCACCAGATATCTTGTCCACTTGATTAATTTAAGCACTGTAGAGGCTTTATAATCTCTGTCCAAATGACAAAGAAGCTGCAACATCACTGAGTCAACAAAATAATTGGAGATCACATTTCATTCACGGGTAGTAGAGAAGTAGACTAATGGTTTGAGCATTGGATTGAAAACCAGAAAAGCCTAGTTGGAATCCCACTGCCACTCAAGCCTCCATTGCCACAGGTACAAACTTAGGGGTATGTTTGCCAAAGCGTGGTAGCCGGGAGCATGTGTTTCAGTGTGTGAGTAGCATGCAACTTGGCCCTGCGATGCCCAGGAGAGTGCTGTAATAATGCCCTCATTCTAAAAGACGCTGCGCTACCTGAACACTGCATGATTAGATGGAGTTAGGGCAGAGAATGAGCAGAAGCAGCCACACATGACTGATGATGTTGTGCTGGTAGTTTGTTTTTAAGTCCAAAAAATGCTGCCATCACCAGCCTCCAGCCAGGCACTAGTTGCACCTGCCCTGCTGCTGCACTACCAATGCATAGTACAGGCATGAGTCCCATAGAGTTAAAAGCCTAGAATTATCCCACACATATATACTATCATAGCCAATGGTGACCCAGGCAGTTGCCTAGGGTTATGGAATCTGAGGGGCCACATTGTGCCGCAGTCATGACAGCAGAATGGTTCTGGTTGCCAGCCACAAAAATCAAGGCCTGCAGCACATTGGTACCTGTTGGGGGAGAGTGTTCTGTTAGTTGGTCAGGGGTCATGTGTTGTCATCTGATCTCTCTGCCGAGGTGGGGTAGCCTACTGCCACCCATAACAGTGCTCTGGCTCCTTGCCCAGACATTGGCTGGTAGGTCGTTATCTGGCCCCGGCCCAGATAACGACCTACCAGCCACAATGTCTTTGCTGTATGAACTGTACATATTGATGAGATGTATGTAGAATCTCGCCTTCCTACTTGTAAATAGTTGTTGTGTTTTTTCCTGTTAACCCTGTTCAAGCACCCTGTTTTATTGTAAGTGCATTGCAGTCCCCACTTTGCACAAATATGTTTCCTGAAAACCGCGCTGATGACAAATAGCGCGGTATAGAAAAATAAATAAATAAAATTGTATGGCTTGGATTCTATTTGGGTTGGCACGCACTTCACTGTGGCTGTCCTGTGGGGGTGCCTTAGATAGCCTATAACTGTCAGGCCCCTCTGGTTCCACGGCATTCTGCAGCTAGCCTACTGTGTCCTCGATCACCCTGCAGGCATTTTGAGGTTGCTCTCAACCCTCCACACAACACAGTGCTGTGGCATGCACCTGTCTAGGGGGTCGCATTGTTGTTGGCATGTAAATGTGGTACATATAGTATGTGCCTTCACAACATGCATGTGCACCTGACAGGTGGCCGCTATTATGATCTGTCTAATGTGATGATATGTCTCTGCTGTGGCCACTCTTCCCCTGCTCCAGTAGAAATGTACACTAACCACACATTAGTCCTACAGTACCTGCAGCACTTGAGTTGTAAATTCTCCAAGGGAGAGGAAAACGCCTACGGACTTGAATGTAACTCCTTCAGCTGCTACTGAAATAAAGCCCTTGGCTAAATCTAAAATCCCCTTCTTTCACTGTTCACTCATCCTTTAAAGCTATGGAAATCGGGATCATCAGAATTAAAAGTATAAACTCATTATTTACATTTTGTATTATAGAGGAAGGAGCTTTTAAACAAATACTAGGCATGACCATAATAAGTGCAAAAATATAAGAAACGGGTTCTGATAGAGAAAAAAAGAAATGGCCAGAGAATATAAATTTAGAACTGTTTTTCTTAGTGAAATCAAAACTAGAAGTTTAAACTGAGCAAAACTCAAAATGCTTAGCCTCTCTGCGTGTGCTGTCAACCGCTAATCTTAATTTTCCAGGTTACCTGTGCTTTCCCATAGCAGCATACAGCCACACAGCTGGAAATCCTGCAAGCCAGGTCAGCTGAATACCTAAATTCTAGCACTTGCTTCCTAAAATTCATAAAATAAAAAATATAAGGGGAAAATAAGAGCGCCAAACAAATAAGTAAAATATCAATAACAATAGAGAAAAATTGTGAAAGAGGTTAAAAAAAATAAGTGGTGCATACATTTTGGTGGGGTTTTTGTCTTGGTGGGGCATCTAGAATTTTGTGTTGTGTTCTGTTCTGGAGGTTGCATCTTTAAAGGGCAATAGCTAGAGGTGACTCAGAGAAAGATATCTAACATGGAGTCTGCATCAGAAACCAATTGAGATTAGACCACGTGACATTAGAAGAGAGCAAAGATGGAAGGGATAGGATAGCCACACTTAGAATGGTATTAATAATGCACAATAAGTGCTTGTCAGTGGAAAAGATAATTATACACTAGGGAGGGGTCATTATATGAAGCTCCAAAGGTATAGATCAGCACTTTTCAAACTCTTATCCCATATGACCCTGTTTTAACAACTGAAAAATTCACTTACATAACATAAGAACATAAGATATGCCATACTGGGTCAGACCAAGGTCCATCAAGCCCAGTATTCTGTTTCCAACAGTGGCCAATCTAGGTCACAAGTACCTAGCAGTTTCCCCAAGGGACACAAGTTCCACAGTGCTTGTATTGGTTCAAGCATTGATATCCTGGGTCCCTTCTTAATAATGGTTTATGGACCTTTCCTCCAGGAACTTGTCCAAACCTTTTTTAAACCCAGCTACACTAACAGCCTTTACTACATCCTCTGGTAACAAATTTCAGAGTTTGATTACACGTTGAGTGAAAAAATATTTTCTTTTATTAGTCTTAAATAGTTTACCCTGTAGCTTCATTGCATGTCCCCTAGTCTTTCTATATTCTGATAAGGTAAACAATCGATCTACGTTTACCCGTTCCACTCCGTTCATTAATTTATAGACTTCTATCATATCTCCCCTCAGCCGTCTCTTTTCCAAGTTAAAGAGCCCTAACCGTTTTAGCCTTTCTTCATAGGAGGACCCCAGGTGGTGATACAGTCAAAACAGCAGGTCTCCAGTCTCCCTTCACTCATGTAAACCAGGAAGGTGGCAGCAGCAGTCGGCACAGGATCCCTGGTGTCAGTGTGCAGTGTGTGCTTACAGACCCCAATACTCGGCATGGGTTTCCAGCCTAACAGGAAGCTTAACGGCTTTCGCAGCAGGTGCAAGGGGCTTATGAACATTTGCTGGCTCAAAGGCCACATGCTGACTGGTGACTTGGCATGGGTCACAGTGAAAGTCCAGAGAGAAGGGGAAATAATCATATTTCTGTGACCCCCATTTGGGAACCACTGGTACAGAATGAGGAACAAAGGAATTCATTTTTACCACAGAAAGGGTAGTGGATACCTGGAATGCCCTCCATGGTGTTTAAAACTGTAATGGACGTCAGTGTTTTGGGATAAAGACTTGTAGAAGTGAAGTGATAGCAGAAGTATAACATAGTGGAACCACAGGCCATGGGAGGTAACCAAGGAATAGCCTGCACAGAGCAAGATTGTTTTGGGTTTCGAAGAAGACTGAGCAGCATGGAGTAACTATGGCTAAAACACAAATTGCAATGAGCATAGGGAGACTAGATGTGTTTGGAAAATGGCTTTGGTAGCTTTGTGGATTATCAGAAAACTTGATAATAAAACATGAGAGGAACTGGGTGTTGTATTTCATGTTGATCATGTAAGACTCATAAGGAAGTTAACAAGGCCTGAAATGGCCTGCCAGTGGAGGTGGTAGAGACCAGCACTTCCACAGAGTCCGTGCATGTTTAGAAATAGAGAGCAGTGAAAGGAAATATGTTGAAAGTTCAGGTAAAAGAGATGGGGAGTGGAGAGCTAGTATGCACATTGATACTGTCAAGCATGAAATTATGATAGTGGTTATCGGCCTCAGGCATAGCTCTTATGGCTCTCCAGTAGTTGAGACCTTTCCTATCAGATAGATAGGGCCCAGTTTGTGAACATTGGAGGAGCACCTGGTATATGTCATGCACCAAGATGCTTCATTATTACTTTTGTTATTTACCTTTTATCCTTTGGTAAAATCTTTAGAAAGTTATTCAGAATCAGGCAGTGGCAGCATTAACAATCATTGTGGTGTAACTCTACATCATTATTTTTGATAGTTTTTTGTTTTATCTTGGGTTTTAAAGTGATTGCTTGCCTTTTCTAAATCTGAACTCAAGGCAAGTTGCATTAAATGTTTTATGCTTCGGTTTTGCCTGCCCAGACTCACTAAGTTGTACTTGAAGTGATGGGGCATGAAATGACTTGCCCAGGGTCACAGAATATCAGTGGGAATAGCCACAACCTACATCTCTGACCATTAATTTGCATTTTTTTAATGTATTTTTTAATTGTTTTTGTTGTGAATATCATCTAACATTCATGGGGTTTTGTACTGTAAATGCTTTGTGGAAAAATGGGTATATACTTAAACATCCCTGACAAATATTATTATTGTACTTCTTTAGAAGGGTGATTTATGTTTGGTAGTGATATGTTCTAAATGTATGCCGTTTTGAGCGTCCCTGCCAAAATGGATATTACTGGCTGTCTCTTTTGAAACTAGCATGCTGTGAGTTGCTATTGAGCCGCCAGTGAGAGCAGCTCAGCTGGCCTCATGCACTACTGAGTTGGCAATGACTGCCCTACTAACCACACAGATACAGTAACATCATCATATCCTGCTGCTGTCAAATGGTGACCAAGTAGCAGCTTGTTAGCAAATCCATGGCAATGCCTTTAGTAGCCTAGTAGTGATGCATTGGGAGCTCAGTAACAACCAAATAGCAGCTCCCGAGCCCTCAGGTCTTAACTGCCAAGTAGTCATTGGGTCTCTACTCTACATAAATGTCTCATACATATTTATTGTACTGTAGATATTCTATAAATCAGACTGTGGGGTGAGGACAAGGGGTACAGAGTAGCATAGTAGAAGATCACAGACTGAAATGGTCCATCTAGTTTCCCACATTATTCTGTGTAAGGAAGCCCTAATGGAAATGAAGATGATAAATAGGTTAGATAGCAAAAATAGACCTATAGAGAAGATTAGTAAAATGAAGAACTTGGCCACAGAGAGGTAAGTGATATATTGAAGAACATGGTGTCCTTAACTGGACATATGACGTTTTGAAATAGTACCACTATAAAATTAGTATCCTAAATTCATTTGGTGAAATATAATTAGTAATTGTGCAAATATAGAGAATTAAATGCACACTGTGGACTCAAAATTATATTTTTGTGACTATTCAAATATTTTTATTTAATCTATAGAAAATTACCCTGGACCTGGCTGAATTTCTGCAGGCATTGAGGAAAAAGATGAAAGTAGGCGTTGTAGGAGGATCTGACTTTGATAAAATTAAAGAACAGTTGGGAGATGATGGTATGTACAGAGGTTTAAGCTTGAATTCTGCATCATACATTAGGGGCATGCTAACTAAAGTGTAGCAAGCTTTTTAGGGGGGGGGTTGCACTTACTGCACCTTAGGTCCAAATTTTAAGGCGTAGTAAATGTTGAGGGTATGGCAACTATCTGCCATGCACTTACTGCATGGGCCCACATTACATGCAGGAGCAAATAGCAGGTATCATAGGGTGCATGTGTACTAATACACGTACCATGGGCCCTCAGTACTGTCCATAGCAAAGTTGTTGGTTGGTTTGTTTTGTTTTGGGGCTTTTTTAAACAATAAGGCCAGGTAATCGCCGCCTCCCAGCCCTGCCCTCCTGTATATGCAATCCAAGCATCCCCTGCTTCACTTATCCAAGCAATCCCTAGTAGCCTAGTGTATAGGTGGGAGCATTCTCCCTCTGCTCCTGCCCCAATGCCACTGGGGTTCAAGATAATGGCTCTGACCCCTAGCGGTACTATGGGTCAATCTGCCAAATGAGGACAATTCTTCCTGCCCCATACCTTAAACTAGCAGGAGTTGCTTGAATAAGTGAAGGGGAGGGGGTCAGCTATTCAGCTGTGGTTAAGGGGGTGCTTGGCTCACATGTTCAGGGTAAGATGGGGGGGGGGGACTTCTCAAGCTGCAGTGTTCTTTTTTGAATTCACCTTTATGGGCAGCTGCTGTGCTACTCTGTTGTCTATAGCACAGCTGCAGTTGATGCTACTTCTTGAGTTGGTCTAAATACAGCTGTGCCAGCAGCAGCCCTGTTTCTGCCCAGCCCTAAGCAGTAGCATGGCTTTTTACTGTACGGGAACTGTTAGCACATGCTAGCTATTAACATGGGTTGTACTAAAACCTGTGCTGACTACTTTAAAACAGAAAAAAATGACAGCAGATAAAGACCACACCGGCTATTAAGTTCTACAATCTCTTCCTTTCCTATGTGCTTGCCCTATGCTTTCTTGAATTCAGCTGCAGTCCTCTGTTCCTATCATCTCCAGTGGGAGGCTGTTCTATGCATCCACCACCCTTGCTGTAAAGAAATGTCTTCAAATTACTCCGAAGTCTATCTTCATCTTATGCCTCCGTATTCCAGAACTTTCTTTCAATTGAATGAGGCTCTCGGGCATTTATGCTATTTAGTATGGTTTTGCAAAGATGTGTCTTGATTCTGTAATCAAAATAAGCAGATCTCTTTCTGTTTTAAGTAAGCATATCTCAAACGATACTGCTCTATCCTCTCATGGGGAAAAGATGGAATTACTTTAAATTTGTTGTATAAGATCATAGCCTCTTAAATTAAATACACTATAATCTTGATGCTGGACCAGTCACGAGAGACAAGGGCTTATTTCTGATCAGAAATATCAGAGTAGACATTCTCTAAGTGAACTTGGTTTTCCCCAGACTACCCTGCAGGGTCGTCTTTTTTGTGCATGGCTAGGAACCCATCTTTAGCTAGCGTTCCTGTCAGTCAACATAGAATGACAAAAAAATAACATATCTGTAAAACTGGTTTAATGTCATTAAGAATGTTATGCAACTGGGCTTATTGTTCCACCTAAAGAGCAGCACTAGTAACAGGCAGGGAGCTGTTCAGCAAGCACACTATCTACTGTTCTGTGAGGCTTAGTACTAGGAGATGAGAAGTACGTATCGATGCATAAAGCACGGTAATTTCAGCTGCACACAAAATGGTAAAACATGTTTGAAAGGTAGGTTGCCAGTAGAATCTGACAGACTGCCAAAAATAAAAATTAAAATCCCAATAGGTTCAGGAATTGGAAGCCTGATTGGCTGGTTTTGTTCATCTCACAGTGACAATCACCATAGATCATTTCTTTATTTCTTTTTTATAGTGGTTCAAAAATATGATTACGTGTTTGCAGAGAATGGCCTTGTTGCATACAAGGATGGACAATTCTTGTCTAAAGAGGTATGTCTTAGGCTGTGCTATGCTGCAGGCATGTCTGAAATGAAATGGTTAGGGCCTTTTTTTTCCAAAACAAAGGAATGCAGCAATAAAAAATGTACCTTTCATTCATTTGCTTTTGAGTCTCTGGTCATGTTGCAGTCCGTAAACAGCTTTTCTGAAGTTACAATGGTTTTAAACAAAGTGTGCCATCAGGGTGGAATGGAACTGTAGATGATCTCAGTAGATGGCTAACATTCAATGTAGTTTTATAGTAGAGCAACAAAATGTGCAATAAAAATCAGATTAACTGGGGAACTTATAGACAGCCTGAAGATCTTGATTATATAGATTTATTTTACTATCTAGTTCCATTTAATTTTTTTTTTTACTTTTCTCCCTTTGCATTCTGCCTGGGCAGCTCAGATCTTACCACCCCAAGAGCAGAATGATCCGCATCCTCTAACTACTGGTTTACTGGCCAAGGCTGCTACAATAGCAGACGCCATCTTCCCTCCTAAGCAGGGCCTGAGTGTGTCTCCACTATGGCATGCCCACACCCAGCAGGCTCTGACTGATACACAGATCCAAACTCAAATCCCCTGCACTGTAATACAAACCATGGAACTACCCTAAATTTCCACTTGATCATGGTTTTGGGTTTATGCTATGGAACAATTCGAGCCTTTGGGGTTGGTTTATCCAACACATAACTGTTTCCACTTCTCTAGCCTGTTTCTCTTAACCCCAATGAATTTCAGTTTGATTAGTGTAAGAGTTTCATTCTGTATAGTTTTTTAGTAGTGTACTAAATTAATGGAGAGAGCAATCCCTTACACATTTTATATGTTTTAGAGCATTCAAGCCCATCTTGGGGAGGACATACTCCAAGATTTAATCAACTACTGCCTGAGTTACATTGCCAAGATTAAGCTACCAAGGAAAAGGTAAACACGTTTTTGTGCAGTATGTGGGTTCAGTTCCATCATTCAAAATTTTATCTGCAGGGCACCAACATGATTTAAAATTAGACCATGCATTATCCTGGAAGAAAAGCAAGCTATCGTTGGTTAAAGGAGAACACCATGACTTAAAATGGGGCAGTTCATTGGCCAGAGAGGTAAAAGTATAACCCTGGTGGATAATGATTTACAGACAGGTGGCAATATGTAAGCTTGCCTGCAAGATCCATTTTGTAGTGCTCATCAGAACAGTGAAGTTCATATCTTTATTATCACACTTGATATACCGCCCAGGCGGGCGCATCAGAGCAGTTTACAAAAAAATAATATAATTTAGCTGCAGAACAAAGATTTAAAAGGAACACCATATGCTCTGCCCTATTAGCAGTGACTAATATGCTGATAACAAGAGCTGTTCCATTGCTCGCAAAAAATGGACAGCCTCAGCAGCATCACAAGAGCACCTGAATGTGACCTAACTCCATTCCCCCTAAGTCTAAATGTATTGTTCTAAGGTCTTTACTAAGCTGGGCTATTTGGAGCTAGATCTGATGTTACTCATGAGGTAGGCCCTAGTTACAAATAGCCTATGTGCTAACCATTAGCTCAACTTGGTGAACATGCCCCGGAGTAGTATACTTTCACACAGCTGGGCAGTGATGTGCTGTTGCAACTGCTGGGTCCCAGTATGAACTAAAACTGCCTTTAGATTCACTTTGAGCATAAAACACAAAAAACAACTCTTTCACTAAACAAAAAATACACATGTACTTTCATAACATCTGCTGTTGATGTGTCGTAATGGCATCACTAAGAAATGTATTTTGAAGAAAGCGAACTTCATCAGGAAAGTAATTCTTGAGAGGGGTTTTGTGGATATGTGTGTTAAAGTATGGGTAGTTAAGCTAACAATAATGTTTAAGTGATAGTACTCATGTTAATTGCACCTGCTGTGTTCAAGGTATTATATCAGTTTTTTATTCCAGGCAGTCTTCAGTTACTATTTTAGTTCTACTTGGGTATTTATATACTATCCTAAAGCATGACACTTTACAAGCAGTCCATGCCCAAGAGAGCTTAAGAGTTTAAATGCTTGAAGTTACATGGATTAGCACTGGGACCGACTGGATCTGAACCGCTGTTTCCTGGCTCCCACCACATTGCTCCAACTTTTTAGACCAGTTGGCCCAGCAGAACTTTGAACTGTCTGTGTAAAATCCAAACAAGAACTTTAAAATGCTCGTTTTCAGAGGCTCTTGTTCACTACAAAATGATTTGCTCATGGTGTTAAAAATTTTTTTAATTCTACCTTATCCAGAATCAATTACATACAAGCAGTTATGTAGCTGTCTTTTTGACCTTGGCCAAAAGGCTAAGAAGTAATTAATAGAAGTATGCAATATATGTACTATCAAGATAGTGTGTTTTGATTGGCTGAAATCTATTTTTCTCCAGGACCAAGCAGGAAGTCAGTCCTCACTTACGGGTGACGTCGGCGCCGACGGAGCCCTCGCGGAGCAATTTTCCCCAGCTTTCAAAGAAAGCCTTTGGGAATTGCAGCGCGCATGCGCGGTCCCCTTCCCGCCCAAGGGTGCCATCTTAGCCAGTCTTCTTTTTTCCGCAGAGCCCTACAGACGTACCCATCGTGTCCCCGCGAAAAAGTTGATTTTCTTTAGAATTACTCTGTTTTTTCATTCGGTTCGACGCCGGTCTTTTTCCCGCCGGACTCGCGACGCCGGTCACGAGTCCTCTTCTTATTTTTCGGTTTTTCTGACTTAGTCAGTTTCGGTTTTTCCCTGGCAGCCCGGTCCTTTGACCTCGCCGGGGCCCTTTTTTCCCCCGATGGCTGCCAGTGGTTTCAAGCGGTGTGGTCAGTGTGACCGAAATATGTCACTAACTGACACACACGACAATTGCCTCCGCTGCCTGGGCCCGGATCATGAAGAAATGATCTGTGGGCCTTGTGGCAAAACTATCCTCCAAAGCGTTGAGAAGTCGGCGGCATCAGCGGGATAGAATCTTCGCTGACCCCAGCCGTACCCGGACCTCGTCGGAGGCCTCCGCGTCCAGGGGTTCCAGCTCGGACCGTCGCCGGAGTTCCTCCGACAGGGGTTCTCCCTCCGGGGACCATCGACGGAAGGTGAAACCTGCGAGGGCGGCGTCGGTGGACGCTCCTGGCTCCGCGAGGGCCAGGTCGCATAGCCCCGATAGCCGCCCCGGGTCCTTGGAGAAGGAGCACCTCACGAAGCGACCTCGCCTGGAGTCGGAGCTGCCTGCTCGGGTAAGTCCTGTGGTCCTTCTGGACTCGCCTCCGCGACAGCCGCCGTCGGGGCCCGAGTCGGGGGCTGCTGGGTCACCTGAGCTCGGACTCAGGTTGACGGCCTTGGAGAGCAGACTGTCTGCCTTCATGGACCAGCAGCGGGCACTGCTCGCTGGCGCCGCTGCCCCGACCGCCGGGACGTCGACGTCGAAGTCGACCCCGGAGACCGAGCCGATCCTCGAGTCGATGCGAACTCGAGTCGATCCTCGGTCGAGGTCGCCCTCGGCCTCCCGTTCGGGACCGAGGTCGCCGACGCTGACTCCCTCGGCGTCGGGGCGGCAGGCGCCGCGCCCTGCCCGGGCCGACCCCACCGAGTCCTCGTCGGAGTCGGTCTGGGAGTCTGAAGAGGAAGAGTCGCCTGATTCTTTTCGGACTCGGTGTGTCCCCTCGGACTCACCTGAGTCCGAACCTCGGAAGCAGTCCCCCCCCCGGAGGATGCCCGGTTCTCGGACTTCGTCAGGGATATGGCCAAGGCTTTGGCCTTCCCTGCGGATCCCGAGGAGGAGCCTCGAGCCGAAGAGCTCGACGCCCTCCAGTATGACTCTCCCGCCAGGGAACACTTTACTGTACCGGTTCCTCCCATGCTGGAACGACTACTCTTCCGCATGTGGGAGAGTCCGGCCACCTCGCCGGTCCTGAGCAAGCGGGTCGATTCTATCTATCGAGTCCGCAAGAGCCCTGGCTTCCAGAAAGCACAGCTACCACACCATTCCATGGTAGTGGAATCGGCCATGCATCGTCTTAAGAGCCAGAAGATGCACTCCTCGGTGCCTCCTGGCAGGGAGGCCCGTAACCTGGATGGCCTTGGTAAGAAGTGTTTCCAGGGCTCTATGCTCGCCTGTCGTGTCCAGACCTACCAGCTATACATGGGCATGTATCTCCGAGACCTGGCTAAAGAGCTAGCCGGTTTGTCCGAGGAACCCTTGCGGAGGTTCCTGGCCTTGTCCACTGGCATTCGGGAATGCTCAAAATTCATGTCCCGAGCAGCCTGTGATGGCTTTGAAGCATCGGCTCGAGTGGCCGCAGCCGGCATCGGTGCCCGCCGACAGGCTTGGCTTCAGTCGTCTGACCTTGAGCCCTGGGTGCAGGACAAGTTGGTCGATGTCCCTTGCCGAGGCGAAAACCTCTTTGGCAAGCCCATGGCTGATAAGGCTGCACAAATTGAGACAGAGACTCTCACCAGGACTAGGCTTTCTAGGAAGACCTCCGCCCCTTCCCAGAAAAAGAAGGGCTCGGGAAAGAAGTCCTTGTACCCGAGGAAGGCGACTGCCTACAAACAATACCCCCACTATCAGGCCCCTGCAGCTCCCCAACAGGGCCAGCAGGCCAAGGGACGGGGTAACGGGTCCCGTAGGCAGCAAGCCCCCAAGCCTGCACCACCAGCCCCTGCTCCGCAGGGTGGGGTTTTTTGACTCCTTAAGCATAGCCTCTCCCCCCCCCGCTGGCTCCTCCCAGTACTGGAGGCCGGCTGGTTCACTTCGCCCACAGGTGGTCCAGCATCACCTCAGATACCTGGGTGCTTCAAGTCGTGCGAGAAGGCTATCTTCTCCACTTCCACCAGGTCCCTCCCTCCTATTTTCCGGGAGAACCTCCACGACCCCCTCTGCACAGGGAATTACTCCTTCAGGAGTTAGCAGGTCTTCTACGGGATCAGGCGGTGGAACCGGTGCCCCACCACCTGAAGGGTCAAGGCTTTTATTCCCGGTATTTTCTAATACCAAAAAGAACAGGAGGCCTCAGACCCATCCTGGACTTGCGCAACCTCAACAAGTTCCTCGTGCGGGAGAAGTTCAAAATGCTTACCCTTGGAATCCTTCTGCCCTACCTCCAGCAGGGAGATTGGCTATGCTCCTTGGATCTAAAGGATGCCTACACGCACATCCTCATCCACCCAAGCCACCGCCAATACCTAAGGTTTGTGGTGGCAGGAAATCATTACCAGTACAGAGTACTGCCCTTTGGCCTATCCTCCGCACCGCGAGTCTTCACAAAATGTCTCGCGGTGGTGGCGGCCCATCTCCGGCTTCACGGCCTCTATGTCTTTCCGTACCTCGACGACTGGCTCATCAGAGCAGCGTCCGCTCTGGAGGTCACCAACGCCACGCGCCGCACGGTGACTCTTCTGCAGTACTTGGGCTTTGTTATAAACTTCGCAAAGTCCACTTTGCTCCCCTCACAGGATCTCGAGTTCATCGGCGCAAGGCTGCACACTCCTCAGGCACGAGCGTACCTACCGCTCGACAGGGCTCAACAGCTCATGGACCTAGCCGACCGTTTTCGCAGCCAGCCCCTGGTCTCCGCCAGGCGCTTCCTGAGACTACTCGGCCATATGGCTTCCACCGTCCATGTGACCCCCAATGCCCGCCTGAATATGCGGCCTGCTCAATGGTGTCTCCGCCGGCAGTGGCGACAAGCCACAGGCGGCCTAGCAGACCTAGTGCGCGTCTCCGAGCCGCTGATCTTGTCTCTCCGGTGGTGGCTCCAGCGGCCGAACCTGATATTCGGCATGCCTTTCCAGTCACCTCAGCTGGCCCGGGTGCTGACAACAGATGCATCCCTCCTGGGCTGGGGAGCGCATTGCCAAGGGGCACGTACTCAGGGCCTCTGGACCACGTGGGAGTCTGCTCAGCAGATCAACTTCCTGGAGCTCAGAGCGATCCGCCTGGCTCTCAAGGCCTTCTCCCACCTGACTTCTCACCGGTCCGTCCTTGTCCAGATGGACAATCAAGTTGCCATGTTCTACGTGAACAAGCAGGGGGGCACGGGCTCCTTCCTCCTCTGTCGGGAGGCACAGAAGCTCTGCTCTTGGGCCGTCAGTCACGGCGTTCTCCTCAAGGCAGTTTATCTCCCAGGCCAAGAGAATTGCCTGGCGGACAAACTCAGCAGGATCCTCCAGCCGCACGAGTGGCGTCTGGATCCCTTGGTAGTTCAGAAGCTCTTTCTAAAGTGGGGCCTCCCCACGCTGGATCTCTTTGCCAGTCCTCACAACCGGCAACTTCCTCGCTTCTGCTCTCGTCAGCCACACCCCCTCCGGGTTGTGGCGGACGCTTTTCTACTCTCATGGTCGGGGAGCCTTCTGTATGCTTTCCCTCCCATCCCGCTAGTCTCTCGGACTCTCTTCAAGGTTCTCCGAGACAAAGCCTTCATGATCCTGGTGGCTCCTCGCTGGCCCAGACAGCCGTGGTTTCCACTCCTGCTGCAATTAGCGGTGGAGGATCCGTTCCCTCTGGGGTTTCAACCGGATCTCCTCACTCAGGATCAGGGGTCTCTGCTACACCCCAACCTCAGGTCTCTCAATCTGATGGCCTGGCTGCTGAGAGGGTAGTCCTTGCTCCCCTCCTCCTGCCGGCAGAGGTGGAAGAGGTCGTCCTAGCTTCCCGGCGACCTTCTACTCGAAAATGCTACGCCCTTAAATGGCGTCGCTTTTCCGTTTGGTGTACCCGACAGTCTCAGGATCCCTTCTCCTGCCCGGTGTCGGTGGTCTTGCAGTACTTGCTTTACCTCTCTAATCTGGGACTTAAGTCCAACTCCGTCAAAGTTCACCTCAGTGCTCTTTCAGCGCATCGTGTGCCGGTGGACGGCAGACCTCTCTCCAACGACCCTCTCGTAGCGAGGTTTCTCCGAGGTCTCCTTCTACTTAAACCACCTCTGCGCCCGCCAGCGCCTGACTGGGACCTGAATGTGGTTTTACAGCGGATCACCTGTCCGCCTTTTGAACCTATGGCTACCTGTTCTCTCCGTTTTCTTTCTTGGAAAACACTGTTCTTGATAGCCCTCACTTCCGCTAGACGCGTAAGTGAATTGCAGGCCCTCGTGTCTGAGCCCCCTTACACTCGGTTCTACAAAAATAGGGTAGTCCTACGGACTCACCCAAAATTTCTTCCAAAAGTGGTCTCCCCCTTTCACATCAATCAGGAGGTGGTACTTCCAACCTTCTTTCCCAGACCACACTCCAGCCGAGCTGAAACGGTCCTCCATACCCTGGACTGTAGAAGGGCTTTGAACTTCTACCTTGACCGTACGCGGGAGCACCGTAAAGCTGCTCAGCTTTTTGTGTCTTTTGACCCCAATAAATTGGGGCTCCCGGTCTCCAAGCGTACTCTGTCCATCTGGGTTGCGGACTGTATCTCTTGGGCTTATGGGGCAGCCGGACTCTCCTTGGAAGGTCGAGTCACGGCTCATTGCGTTCGGGCAAAGGCTACGTCAGTGGCTTACCTCCGCTCTGTTCCGCTGGCAGACATCTGCCGGGCCGCTACTTGGTCTTCGAGCCAGACCTTTGCGGTCCATTACTGTCTCGAGAGGGAGTCCCGCAGGGACAGTGCTTTCGGACAGGCAGTCCTCCGTAATCTCTTCGAGGTCTGAGCAACTCCTACCCTCCATCCCGGATGTGGGCTACCGGTGGGTAATAATTCAGCGAAGATTCTTTCCTTCTGTGCTGCTGAGCTAGAGGGAGCTCATTTTTGTGCTTAGGGTCTCCGGTAGCCTTGAGCTTGGGAGTCCCATAAGTGAGGACTGACTTCCTGCTTGGTCCTGGAGAAAGCGTAGTTACTCACCTGTAACAGGTGTTCTCCAGGAGCAGCAGGAATCAGTCCTCACAACCCTCCCTCCTCCCCGTGGAGTTGCAATCATCTGCTTTAGTTTGTTTTGTTTTTTTGCAAATTTTTATGCTGTCTTTTTTAGCTATGTCATCTGACTGGCTAAGATGGCACCCTTGGGCGGGAAGGGGACCGCGCATGCGCGCTGCAATTCCCAAAGGCTTTCTTTGAAAGCTGGGGAAAATTGCTCCGCGAGGGCTCCGTCGGCGCCGACGTCACCCGTAAGTGAGGACTGATTCCTGCTGCTCCTGGAGAACACCTGTTACAGGTGAGTAACTACGCTTTCTCTAGTTTTTCTTCACATGTGTGTGTCTTCTAACATTTTGGGTTATTGATGAATAAGGACAAGTAATTTAGTGCTCTAATGGCCTGCCATACAGATTTTGTTTCCCGTATTATATCTTTGTTTTAGCCCAACGCACTTCTGTTTTGCTTGAGATCAAAATGTATTCTTCAGATACTAAACTGGTAGCTTTGAAATCTGTTTTTAAAGTCATTCAACTGAGTATTTTGGCTTGGCTGCAAATTGCCTTCCTGTGCCTAGTTAAAAATGTGTGTTGAAAAGAGACCCTACAGAGACACGTTTTGGTTGAGGCAGGCAAGGGCATGTGTACTATACATTTTCATGTGCTGTTTTAGACAAGTAGGTGCTTTTAGCATACTTGCATTTTAGGAAATTTGCAAAGGGATATGCTATACAGTTTTCCCTTTTCCTTTTTTTTTTTTTCTTTTTATTTTTTTAAATTAGCTGCAGTGTTCACATGTATAAAGTGAATCCCCCATATACATACAGTTCTGCAAGCTATTCAAAATTTCCCTGCTGGGAAGGTTTTTTTTTTTTTTTTCCTTTTTAATCAGGACACATGTGAAATTTCTTAAATACCTGTTTTCATAGAAATCTTCAACCCTACAAAACCTTGTGCTGTGATGCAAATGGACCATCAGATAAAGGCTACCATTGTCAGCTGTCCTTAAATGTTACTGGTTCAGGAGTATTGTCATTCATTTATGCCAAAAGCCAGCCACTAGAAAAATATTTAGTCTTATTTTTTTTCAAAGAATTGTATATAAAATCATCATTCCTTTATATTGATAGTTCAGACATGTTAATGTTCAAAAATAGGGCACAAAAACTCAATGCACACCTGCTTGCAATTCTAACCAGCTGAATCTTGCTGTTCAAGATTCTGCATTTTCAGAAAGTGCTCAGTTACTACCCCTTGTAACTTCAACCAACTCATGATATAACAGTACTTATTGCAGAAAGTGCATAGTAATTCACTTGAGAATACCATGTAATGCCCAACTTGATGTCAAGTTTTGAAATTCAGCTGCATCAGAGGTTAACATACGCACGCAGGATATCATTCTGGCTTTTTCTGGCAGTATTGTTTTTTTTCAGAACTGAACGTCTGAACTAGTCATAATTAAGGAGTATGGTTTAAACTGACAAACTTAGTCATGATTTTTGCTGTAATAAGGCTTATTCTGAACATTTAAAACCAGAGATCCACTGGTATGCATGATGAGAGCAGGCTATAAATTGAGCAGTTGGGTCAGGCCTTATAGTCCTTTTGTGCAAATTTCTATACATTGTATGGTCAATATTTAGAAGCAGTTAGCAATGGCAGGTACTTTCAACCATTTATACAGATAACTTTGACCATTTAAAATTGTTAAACAACCAAAGTTCAGAGTTTTAAATCAGGACAAGGTTTGGGGTAGGTGGAGAGCCATGTTGGAAGTTCTCTTCAGCAGCAAAATGCAGCCACTGAATGGATATATAATACCTATTGTTATATTAGTTATATAGTTCTAAAATTTGTACTACTTTGTAATTAGTTCCTATGTTACAATCTATTCTTATGTTATAATGTATTCCTGTTTATACTGTAAACCACTTTGATTACAAGAGAAGGCAGTATAAAAGACCTTTAAATAAATTAACTTTGTTTGAAAAATCCCAGCCCCATGGTAACCAGAAATTTGCATCTGACTCCTGGGATTTCTTGCCACCCTTCTCCCCCACTGGCAGGGCCGGCCCATCCACTAGGTGGCAGCCTAGGACAGCAGACCTCTGTGGGCTGCACTATACATACATGGCCTGCTGCTTCTGACAGGAAGGGGGGTCAGAAGTGGCAGGCTGTGTGTGTTGAAGCACATGGCCTGGCACGGGCCACTGCTGCAGCACCAAGCCACCTGAATCAGCAGTTCAGCGGGGGGGTGTTGCATGGCTGGGGCTTCTACCTGGGGTGGCACAAACCCTGGGCTGGCCCCCTCCCCTTATGACTGCACATGGAGATCCCATCTCTTGCAGGCAGAAAAGAGCAGCTTCCGTATTATCCCTCCAGTTCAGTCTAGATGTGTGTGTGTGTTTATGCCCGCCTACTAGCAGATGGAGGGGCCTTTGGATGGTTCAGCGATGGCTGTGGGGAGAACCCTGGAGGAGTGCAAGATTCCCTCAGGGGAGGATCCTGCGGTAGTTTGGGTATTCCACCGGGATGAGTTCACGTCCCTTATTGTGTAGTCTATGGCGGCGCTTAATATCCTAACAGACCTGCCCTCGGAAAAGGCACTTGAGGGTCCGTTGCTCAAAGGAATTCCCATTCTGTTTTTCCCGGTACATAGACCTATCCAAGATATGATGGAGACAGAGTAGAAGTGCCGGAAGCGAATTTGCATTATGTCTATCAATGGCAAGGCTCTACTCGATGCTGCCTGAGGATAAAAAGAGCTTCAGGTTACTGACGGTGGATGCCATTGTAACAGCTGTCAGGAAGAAGACAAATATTCTGGTGGAGGGTAGTGCAGTCCTCTGAGACCCTCAGGATAGGAAGCTTGAGGTGATGCTCAAGCGGTCCTTTGAAGTCTCTGCGTTTATCCTTGCAGGCCTCTTTTTGGGGGGTGTATGTTGCTAGGGCCTGCATGCGGTGGTGGCAAAAGTTGCTAGAGGACATGGACAAGCAGGATTCCTTATTGGAAGCCATTCAGATTGAGTTGGACTCCACATTTCTAGCAGACGCCTTTTGTGACCTGGTCCAGGCATTGGCTAAAAACGTGATGTCCGTGGTGATGGCTTGGCGGTTGTTGTGGTTATGTAATTGGTCCACAGATGTTTTCTTCTAAGGACCGTCCGAGTAAGCTTCCCTTCCAGTGTAAGTTGCTGTTCGGTGACACGCTTGAGAAACTGGTCAAGGACTTAAGGGAGTCCAAGGTGCCCAGATTGCAGGAGGACAAGCCTAAGGCCGCGGCTAGGGGACGGTTCCAGGATTTTCAGAGGTTTCACCCCTCAAGATTTGGAGGCCTTCCCCCCCCCTCCGAGGATGCAGTTCCTTCCCAGAGGTGCTTTTGGGGGGAGGCAACGAAGGGGCAGAGATGGGCTGGCTGGAGGTTCCGGTGGTCCTGAGCCCTCGCAATGAAGGTTTCTGACTCCCGTTGGAGGTCGCCTTCGGGACTTCTATTCTGCCTGGGCCCTAGTGATGTCAGATTGGTGGGTGCTAGAGGTCATACGGGAAGGGTATGCCCTTAGTTCGCCTGTCCTCTCTGAGGTCCCCAAAGGAAGGCCAGGGCAATAAGACACCATGCAGCACCTGATACAGTTTCAGGCAATTGTGCCAATGCCCTCAAATGAATGAGGCTGCAGACGATATTCAATTTATTTTGTGGTTCCCAAAAAAGAGGGATCTTTTCAGCAGTTATGGATTTCAAAGGAGGAGTCAAGGCCTTACAGTTCCGCATTTTCATATGGAGACTCTGAAGACCATAATTGTGGCAGTCCAGCAGGGGTAGTTGTTGATGGCATTTGACCTCACAAAGGAGTATTTGTATATTCCTATTGGCCAGACCATTGGCGATTTCTGCACTTTACAGTACCGGGTGTACATTTTCAGTTTCAAAACCTGCCATTTGGGCTCACTACAACTCCAGGACATTCACCAGGGTAATGGTGATGGTGGTGGCAGCTCTACGGAAAGGAGGGATCCTTGTACACTCTTATCTCGATGACTGACTGGCTGATAAGAGCGAAGTCTCACTTAGAGAACTGACGCAGCAGGTGATTTCATTGTTGCAGTGGTTGGGCTGGTCCGTCAACTTTGTCAAGAGCAGGGTGGAACTGACTGTCGCTGGAGTACTTAGGGGTGCTTTTCGATACTCAAAAGGACAGAGTGGCTTTGACGTCGGAGAGAATTCAGAAGCTCCAAGATCAGATTATGCACCTGCTGAGGAGGCCGCTGCCCTGAGCCTGGGACTATCTTCAGGTGCTCTGCTCTATGGTGGCCACTCTGGAGCTGGTGCCCTGAGCCAGGGCACATGTTCGCCTCCTCCAAAGAACTGTACTAGCGAGAAGATGGGCGCAGAGGCAAGCGCTGTGGAATATCTTAAAACTGTCAGCGGAGGCTCAGGGGAATCTGCTGTGGTAGCTTTGTTCAGATAGCTTGACAAGAGGAGTGCCCCTCAAGACGATAGACTGGGTAGTGGTTATGTCAGATGCCAGTCTGGTAGGCAAGAGAGCTCACTGTCTGGGCCAGGTGGCTCAAGGGCAGTGGTCGTCAGAGGAGCATGTGTGGACGATTAAATCATTTGGAGACCAGGGAAAAATTTTCATCCTCTGATATACCTCACGGCAGTCTGAATCCTTTCCAACAATGCGATGCAGTAGCTTACATCAGTCGCCAGGGGGACACCAAGAATTATCTAGAGTGGGCAGAGACACACTTGGTGGTGCTTTTGATGGCTCACGTAGCAGGCAAAGAAAACGTGCAGACTGATTTTTCTCAACAGAAACTGGTTGGACCCTGGGAAATGGTCGTTTGGCAGAGACTGTTTTTCACCAGATTGCCCAGAGATGGGGACCTCCCATCATGGATTTCATGACTACAGTGGACCATGCCAAAGTGGGCAGGTTCTTCAGCCAAAGGCGAGAGAGAATGTCCAAGGTCCGCGATGCACTGGTTCAACCATGGCTTTGGGGCAGCCTGCTTGTATGTCTTTGCTCTGTGGCCTCTTATTGGCCAAGCGATCCAGAAAGTGGAGCCTCATCAGGATACCATGGTGATGGTGATGCCCAATTGGCCTTGGAGGCCATGGTATGCAGACTTAGTTTGGCTAGCAGTGGAGGTTCTTTGTACCTTGCCGATGGTGGAGGGCCTCCTCTTGCAGGGGCCAATAGTAATGCCAGATGCAGGTCTGTTCTCGCTTACAGCTTGTTCTTGAAAGGGCACAGTTGAGAAAGAAAGAAAGCTTATTCATCTCAAGTCATGCGTCAGGACTGGACCGGAGGGATGATATAGAAGATGCAATTAAATCTCACCTGCTAAATAGTCTTTCTTTGAGTCCCTCCAGTCCAGAACACTCCCTGTTTTTCTGCAATTCTGATATATCGATATTCTGGTGTTGCTATGACTGTCGAGCCCAGGATTCTGTTGTAGAAGATGTATTGTTCCTAGACTGCTACCACACCGAGGAGTACTTGCAGCCCTTGCAAAGTAGATCCATAGGGGATCGTGGTGTCACCCGGTTCTGCCGCTTCCTTGGGCCTTGTTCAGGGCTGGAAGTTCCATATTTTTGTACTTAGGATTAAGTTTGTTTTTTATGATTGAGCAAGGTTGTGTTATAGAAATACAAATGTGGGGAGCCTAGGGATAGGACCCTTATAGGATGACATTATCAAACCAGTGGTTTGTCCCCATCCACTGGTAGGTAGGCATAAACCCACACCGCTGGACTGGATTGGAGGGACTTAAGAAAGACAGCAGGTGAGACCTAATTGTGCCATGGCTGTGATTGCAGCAAATATCATTTCTGTCTGCCCATGGGCAGAACAGAAGGGAAGGCCATAATTGCGGCATGCAGCATCAAAAAGATTGTTTGGGAAAGCAGAGAAAGCGAGGTAAAGCAGGTAGGGAAAAAGGAGGATGGGGGATATTTTAAGGCAGGGGATGGGAGTGCTAGGGTGGGGAAGAGTCTGGAAGGGTAACAGAGTAGGGAGCCAGCAGGAGAAGGGTTGGAGGGAGGAGAGGAGTGCAAGGTGTTGCCTAAAGGTGCATTCGCCCCCTCTCCCCCAAACACACACAAGCACCCCACCTCTGCACCATGCACGCATTCACATAGAGACACAGGCATCCCACCTCTGCACTTCCCAAGCCCTGCACCCCACCCACAGAAGGCACCCACCATCATTACAGCACACACAGACAATATCTGAAGCTATAAAAGTTATCTATATTTCTGTCCAAAAATGCTGCATGGTATAGGAATTCTGGCAGTGGTCTAGCGAGACTTGAAAATAAGACCAGCACAAAGGACAAAAGGGGGAGATGGGCGTTGCCAAGGAAGTCACAAGCACCGGTTCCTAAATCCAAACAATTTGAAAAGGCCTGATTTAAGTACAAATGCATAAATAGCAGATATAATTTTAAACTGATAACTTACATGGTTATTGTGCTGTTTAATATTTACCTCTGTTTCCTTGTACTGAAGTGAAGATAGAGGTGCTGGTCCACTTTTGACTTGTTCCCACTGTTGCTTTTTGTACTGGCAGTTACTATGTTCTGTGATGCTGAATTTTGGCTATGTTAAGAATCGGCTCACTTAGGGACGTGTTTATTAAAAGGTATACTGTTAGCACACGATTGCACCAAAAATGAGCCGAGGGAGGCACTTGACAGGCATGTTGCCATGTTACACAGGTATTATGCCGCTTCCACATTCACTTTTGACTCTATCAGCGCTAGTGCTGTTAACACTGCCCATAGAGGTATCGCTAAGTGCACCCGCACTGTCACTCACGATGCAGACACTCTGCCTAGTCTCCACCCGAAACCCATGCTGCTTGGGTAGCATGGGATTTTTAGTGTGGCTGCATTTTCTATGTGCCTTGGTGCACTAGACGTGCACTTCAGTAAACACAAAATGCTGGTTTGCAAGCTTTTTCATATTCTTTGTTCTGGAACTCCTAGGTTGAAGGTGTAGAGCTTGATTTTTCCCAAGGCATTTTTCTCCCTTCTTTAAGGGAAAAAAAAAAGTAGCAAATACATTTGCTCAAATCTTATGGACTTTACATGTGGCATTGCCACTTGCCATCATCTAGAATTTTTCACCATTAGCTCATTGCTTCATAATGACGTCCCTCTCATTTCCCTCCAGGGGTACTTTTATTGAATTCCGCAATGGAATGTTAAATGTTTCTCCTATTGGAAGAAGTTGCAGCCAAGAGGAACGGATTGAATTCTATGAACTAGATAAAGTGAGTGGTGTGTTGGCAGTGGGGGAAGGGGGTTTGATTTGCTAATAATTTTACAAATAAGGTGTAGGATAATCAAGGTGTTTGGGTTTTTTGTTTTTTAATAATTACCTTGCAAGGCTCGAGACCCTTTTTTTTGTACCGATAGATATGGATGAGTCAGGGGTACTGCTCTGCCCCAATTAGAAAAAAAAACAGGCAGCTACTGGCAGGTCTGTGACCAAGTTGGGTTCTAAGCATTGGAAAACTTTTTAAAAAATCTCCAGTTATTGTAAAGCTTAATATTTAAAGCACAGAAGAGTAACCTAGTGGTTAGAGCAGCAAACTGAGAACTAGGGAAGCCCGAGTTGAAATCCCTTTTCACCTACAGATGCTTGTCAATTTTACCCTTGTTTCTCTCTCCATTGCTTCAGGTACAGACTTGCAGACCCTGTTTACTAAGTGTTCTCCCCGTATTCACAAAATGGGGAAGAGCTTGTAGTAAATAAGCCTCTTTGTTTTAAGTGCTTGAGTGATAGGGAAGTAGCTATTCTATATGAATAGAACTCACCTTGAGCAACCAATGAAAAGTTAAATATTCATAAAATAATAAACCACAATGTTACTGGGCATTCAAGCTACTTTAATGGGGCAGAGGTTGACATGATTTCTAGCCAGTAAGCTGTATGCCCTTCCATGCTTTGTCTTTCATAGTCTATAAAGCATAGCATTGTTTAACCCTGCGATTTCTTCTTGCACAGTTTGGCCGAGAGCAGTTCCTCTCCAAACTGTAGGAAGTAGAACGGTGCACTGTACTGGCAATGGATCAAAGCACATGCACAGACTAAGAGGCACTGGGTCCAGTTGACTGTCCTCTGATACTTTGTACACTACTGGATATGCTCAGGCTTAGGGAGAGGGAAGCGAGAGGACTGCTGTTGCTATAGCAATTGCTGTTAGCCAATGAATGGCACTGAGGATGCACCTCCAGAGAGAGAGACTGTCCCCCCTCCCTGAGTAAGGGTTCCCCAGAACTGACCGGGCATGCTATCTCTGGGGAGGATAGGGAGTGAAAAAAGGGAAAAACAAGAAACTGGTTTGTATTAACCGGTCATGTATTAAACATTGTTTAACAGAAGGAGCATATTCGAGAGAAATTTGTAGATGACTTACGACGGAATTTTGCAGGCAAAGGTCTCACGTTTTCCATAGGTAGGTATGATTTTGTTCAGCATTTAACATTTTCTTCTTCCTGGCTTTTAACATATCAATAAGACAATACTGAATTTAACCAGTAATAGGTTAATGTTACTTTAAGGCAGTGGTTCTCAACCCAGTCCTTGGGATACACCTAGCCAGTCAGGTTTTCAGAGCAACCTCAATGGAATATGCGCGAGAGAGATTTTCATATAATGGAGGCAGTGCATGCAAATGTCTCATATGCATATTCATTGTGGTTGTCCTGAAAACCGGACTGGCTAGGTGTATCCCAAGGACTGGGTTCAGAACAGCTGCTTTAAGGATATGATTTAATAGACCAGCACTCTGCACTGCTCTGTGATGGACCTGGGTTTGATTACTGGCCCAGCTTCTGTCATGCACAATGGTAACACTTTATGGTTGGATTTAGCACTTCTGATTGCAAGGTTCTGAGAGGAGTCCTAGTGCAGTGGTTCTGAACCCAATTCTTGAGGCACATCCATCCAGCCAGGTTTTCAGGATATCCACAATGACTATGCATATGAGAGAGTTGCATATTAGGGAGGTAGTGCATGCAACTCTCTCATATGCATATTCATTGTGGATATCCTGAAAACCCAACTAGATAGGTGTGTCCAAAGGATTGGGTTGAAAAGCACTGCCCTAGTGCATGGTGCCCAACTGAAGACTGACCTAGGTGAGTTTGACAGGGGTTATAAAAGGGGAGAGGGAGGAGGAGTCTCTTGGTGGTAGTTATGAAGGTAGGTTCATTGTGCTGTATAGGTTGATGGAGACTGATTCCAATTAAGTTGGATGCCAAAAAGGAGCAGGAGGAAACTGCTTGGGTCTAAAAGGGGAAAATGCTCGTGTAGAGCATTTCTTTAGATACCTAGCAGAGTATGACAAACTAAGAAAATAGTATTTGTGAAATTTCAACTGAAACAAATTTTTTTTTTGTTAATTTTAAAAGCATAACATTTTTTATTTGATTGCCCTGAGGGAAATTTAACCTTATCTAATTATATATATGTGTGTCCATACATGTTACAACTTACAAATTCTAGAAGGAAGCTCTCTTTGGGACGATGCGAGTACTACGCTGAGTTAGCAGTAAATTTGAGAGACAGAGATCATACGTCACATACCCTGGCTTAGAAGTGAGGTTCATGACACTCATGGTATGCGCAATACCTAATATTACAAAAATACCAATCACCAGTTTGTAATATTAGTTTGTACCTATTAAAACCCATGGCTATTGGCGATTTATGCGCAATACTAACCCATTTGGAGAAACAGCCCTGAGAAATCAACATGATAAATATGGCCACAATAAACATGTAAGTGCAGATACATACACTTGTATGGTGGCTATTTTGCAGGCCTAACATATAAATACTGCCACTCTCTAATTGAGCTTGAGGGTGAAATAAATCACAGGGTATTAAGAAGGATAACCCTCTTGTTCCTCCAGTCCTTTTATAGGAGGGATTAAGTGTAAAACCCAATATGTATAAATGGGGAATAGAGAGAGAGATCTGACAGGCCCAGGCCACTCCCTAACCATGTCCCTGATATGCTCTCTTGCAATTCCTACCTAGTAAGGACATTCTTGTGTATAATGAGAACCCCACTTTTTTAGTTTTGATAGTAATACATGTGATCTCTTTACTGCAGGAGGCCAGATAAGCTTAGACATATTTCCAGAAGGTTGGGATAAGAGGTACTGTTTGGGAATCCTTGAAGACGATGGATGTAAGAAAATCTACTTCTTTGGAGACAAAACCTTGCCTGTAAGTATAGATGTGGCTGCAGTGACTACTGCTACACTAAACCACTTTAGAATATGTAAAGGTTTTCAGGTCAATATTTAAACTCCATGGTCAGCCTTTTTAAAAAAAAATATACCCAGATCTTCAGCACCAGCCACTTTCTATCTGGATAGCAGCAGCAATGAAGTAGGTATATTAGCAATGGCCTTCCCTCAACAGCATTTCCATATCATCTTGCTAGACCAGTCCAGACAAGTGGGTTGTGTTCCCCTACCAGCAGATTGGTGGAGACAAAGAGCTATTGAAATCCCCAGCTTTCAGTGACATCCCTCCCATGTTGCTATCCGCTTCATCCATCAGAGGTTTCTTCAGTATTTCTTTGTTGCCAGCAGATGGTGGATGGATTTCCTAAACTCTCTGAAGAAAACCTGAATAATTGAGAGGAAAAGATTGATTTAAACACTCATGAAAGACCACCTTGAGGGTGAGACTCACTCGAACGTGACGTGGGAGGCTGCATTAGATTGCAGTCTTTTCAGTAGCCATAAGAGGAGGGAAAATTGGTTCAGATCTGCGCTCTTATGATAAAAGCATGTTGATGAGCCAGAAAATTGGAATGATCTGGAAGGAGTTCTCCCTCTCTCTCCTGAAGTGTGCAGAAGGCTCTCCGAGAAATCTGCCAGCCAGCCACCTTAAACGCAGAGAAACAATTTCAAGGGAGTAGAGCTGAGCTCAGCACAAATTCTCTGCCTGGGGCTGTCAGTGGGCGAGTACCAAGGCTCAATCTAGTCATTGGCCTTGTTGGGGCTCCTGACAGCTGGTGACGGTTGATGCGGTATGGGGGGGTTTCCTGCTGTTTTCTATACATGTTAATAGCTTCTTTTACTATTGTGTGCCTGGCAGTTGCACAGTCTATACGTGCATTCTGCCCAAGCGGCTCCAATGCATTTTGCTGGATAAGCGTCACCATGGCCTTAGTGTGCGCTGCTATGATAATTGCCTTAAATTTCTGTCTTCTTTCAGGCAATGCTGTTTGGCCTGTGGCAAGCGAAGTGCTTCATCTCCAGCTTATGGACTCTGCTGCATGGCAGCTTCTGGGTCATCCCTAGAGGGCATGCTCCCCCTTTCCCAGCCAGAAGATGCAGTTAGTCCAGCCTTACCTGCCTTAGGGCAGGAGGTAGCAAATGACACTATAGGTAAAGATGTTCAGCTAGCCGGGGGTTCTGGGGACCATGCTATTGGCCATTCCTCATCCTTTAGGGCAGTGGTTCCCAACCCAATACTTGGGTACCCCAGGCCAGTCGGGTTTTCAGGGTATCCACATTAAATGTGCATATGAGAGATTTGCATGCACTGCTTCCATTGTATGCAGATCTATCTCATGCATATTCATTGTGGATACCCTGAAAACCTGACTGGGCTGGGGGTACCCAAGGGATAGTTTGTGAAACACTTCTCTAGGGGATCTGCGGCGGCTATGTCCCCTAGTGTAGGGGGGGCATTTCTGCAAGGAGAGCCTCCAGTGTCTGGATTGTCCTCCCTGGAATTCTTTTCATTTTTGCAATAGGCCTGGTCATTCTGGCATGGAAATTCAGTCCCTGCGGCCTCTGGGTTAACCCAAGCGAAGCCTTATTCAATTGCCTTTGGCTGAGTGTCTCCAGCCAAAGGCGCACCTTGAAGATGGGGTTCACCTAGTATCTGTCTGAGATTTGGACTGTGACTTTGATTCAGATGTCTCTGTTCTGGGCTCTGATGTGGACAAAGTAGTACTTTCACCTTTGGAGGAAATAACAGCATTGATTGCCAGGTCTCATCCACCTTGAGCTTGGCAGGTGTTCCCTGCACAGAGCAGGAGCTGGAACCAGAGCCAAAGGTGCCGGTGCTCCTGCAAGGCGTGCAAAAATCCACTACTGACTTCCTGTTCCTGGAGATGCTAAAGGATACAATCCAGTCAGTGGGACTCCTGGTCCCTGCCCAAGGGGTTTAAGGGTGTATAAGAATATGTATGCTGTCCTGGAGAAGGAATACATTGTATGACTTGATACTAGATAGACCATTTCTGTGGAAGACAGATTAGCTTGAAGAATATCTGGACCACACGGTAGATGTTATTGAAGGACCAGTTTGCCACAGCAGTTGCCATTCTTCAGTTAGGAGTATGTGCAGGCCTGATGTCTTGAGCCCTGCTTCAGTGGATTCAATCTCTCTTCTGCCGGCTGATTCCCTCTTCTGGAATCTGCTATGGCCTTCCTTTCTGATGCCATGTATGACCTCATCCACCTCGCAGCCAGGGACATCTTCCAAAGCCTCATTGACCCAACTGACTTTTAAAGCTTCTGTTTGGGGGCCAGTTGGAGCAGCTGATGAAGGATCGGGCTGAGATGAAATCTTACTACCTTCCGGAGGACAGATCCAGGGCTTTTCCATCAGCCTCCACCCGTTCCTCGTTGGCACGCTGGTTGGACTCCAGGGGTCTCAAGACCCCAGTTGCTACCAGCCTAGAAAGCCTCTCTTCCCCTCTGCTTTTGGATTTCAGACTCATTCTCAGTCCTTTCGAGAAGCCGGTAGGCCCAGGGGCTCTATCCCCTCCAGAGCAGGTTCATCCCGGGCTGAGCAACGAAGGTTTTGGGACCCATTTCCTGGCATCTCCAGTTGGAGGCAGGCTTCACCTTTTCTTTCTTGAAATGGGCCCTGGTTACCAAGGATCACTGGGTACTAGACAGCATTTTGTATGGCGGTGTCATCTACTACTATTTTTAGTCATTTTTATTTTTGTACAAGGTATACGCAGTACTGTACAGAAACATGTAAGAGACCGTCCCTGTTCGTAAGAGCTTACAGTGCAATCAAGACAGACAATACAACAAGTGGGGACTAGGATATCTTTATTTAGTTAACGGGTGTTTTTATACCGCTTTATCATTTCAGTCACAGTAGTTTACTTGTAACTTAAACTTGATAATGTGCATTAAACAGGGACATTGATAACTTGGATTTTTCTGAGGCAATGGAGGGTTAAGGGATTTGCCCAAGGCCACAAGGAGCGCTAGTGGGAATCAAACCCTGGTCTCTTGCTTCCCAAGCCAGTGCTCTACCCATTAGGCGGCTACTCCATTCCATTCCATAGCTAAGGGAATGGTAAGGAAACATATAGGAAGTGGACAAGAGATTAGGGAGATCAGAATTCAAAAGCAGTCTCAAAGACATGAGTTTTTAGCCTAGATTTGAACAAGGCCACAGATGAAGCCTGACATACTGATTCAAGATGTTTGTTCCAGGCATAAGGAGCAGCAAGGTAAAAAAATCAAAGTATGGAGTTTTATCTGTGCCCTTCTTTTCCACTGCCAAAGGGATCCTCTTGAGGAGTGTAGGGAGCAGCTGCCAAATGAAGACACTTATAGGTCACTAGTAGAAGTTTGAGTGCAAAGAGCTGATACCAGATGCTTTAGTCATCTCCCCTTGTGGGTATGCAAATCACATTGAACAAGTTGCTAGGCTTGCAGGCCCTACTGCCCGCTCCCCTGGACAATAGGGGAAAGGACATGTATCCATTTATTTTGTGATACTGAAGAAAGATTGGATCATTCTGGATCTCGAGGGTGTCAGCAAACACTTGCACATCTGTGCTTTCGCATGGAAACTTTGTGATCTTTGATTCAAGCAGTGCTTTGAGGGAAGTTCCTAGCATCTATGGATTTGGCCAAAGTATATTTTCATATCCCGATCCAGGAGAATGACACAAAGACCTCAAAACATGGTTATTTATAGAAACATTTGAGCATTCAGGCAACATCCCCTACCCAAGCAGAAATACTACTACCTCTGCCAACTAAGCACACACCCACACACACAAGTCTATCACACCAAGTGATTAAATGTTACCTCAATTGTACTATCTAAATGCTGTTAAGTAACTATTGTCTAATTGTGTACACGTACCCTAATGTTAAATGTAACCCTCCAACTGTTATGTGACGTGACCACCTTGATTGAAGGAAAAGGTGGCATACAAATCTATCTAAATAAAAATAAAAAAATAAATAAAAGTATCTGTATGTTGCCCTGCTTGACTGTGTTTGTTTACTGCCCTCCCATTTGGACTCTTCACTGCCCTGAGGATTTTCTCTAAGGTCCTGGTGGTGGTGACAGCTGTGGCACTATATAGCGCTAAAGGATTTGTGTGCACTTATATCTGGACAGTTGGCTCATCTTCTCCTGTTCTTTGAGCCATCTCAGATTGGTTGGGTGATCAAATCGGGGGGGGGGGAAGCCATTTGACTTCCCTGTCCCTGGGAGCACGTCTTAATACTCGAATGGGCAAAGTCTTTCTACCAGAAGAAAAAGTGACAGTTGTTGGATTGCCTGGCACGGTTAGTTTCACAGCAGGCTTCCAGAGTCCAGGATTATCCTTAGTGCCCCAGACTGATGGCAGCAACAACAGAGATGATGCCATGGGCACATGCTCATATGCAGCCATTCCAACGGTCCTTGCTGACTCTGGTTCTCGCACTGATGGATAATGATGAAGGCCAGCCTGCAGTGGTGGCAACAGCCCAGTCATTTGAGGATGGGCATGCTGCGTAAGGGATTACTCATGGATCCTTCTGACGATGGATGCCAATCTCTCGGGCTGGGGAGCCCATTGCCAAGACTGAACAGTCCAGGGCCATCAGGTTGGCTGTTTTGCTTTTCTGGCCCCTAGTTGAGGACCAGGCAGTTCAGTTGTTTTCAGACAATGCCATGGTGTGGCACAAGGAGTGCAGGGAAAGCCCTGGAGTTTGCTGTCCTGTTTGCCTGGGCAGAGAAGAACCTCCTAACCTTGTCATGTCAGCACACTGCCAGGGTGAATAATGTGGATGTGGACTTTCTTAGCCAGCACTCTGGATCCAGGAGAGTAGGAGTTGAGTCAGGAAGCATTTTCAGTTGATTCTGTGTTGTTGGGGTGGCCCCAAGATGGATCTGATGGCAACCCACTCCAATGCCAAAGTGGGCCTATTCTTCAATCACCACACGGAGATGGGGTCCAAGGGAGTTATCACCTTGGCCTGGTGTGTGCTGTGGCCCCTGGAGGGGCATGTCATTTGGCAAATAGAGCACTACTTGGGAAGGATTACTCTGGTGGCACCAGGTTGGCTGAGGAGAGCGTGGTTTGGAAATCTGATGCAGCTCCTGCATTTGCCATCTCTTTGCCTCCATCTCAGGACCTATTCCATCAGGGACTGATTATCTTGGAAGACCCGGCTCCCTTCTTACCTACAGCTTGGTCCTTGAAAGGAGATGACTAGTGCATAAGGCTGCTCTCCAATGGTAGTTTCCACTCAACTTTGATCCTGCATGAGGTTTACCAACCTGGTATACATGCGGGTCTGGTGCCTTTTTGAGCAGTGGTGTGATGCATGGCAGCTGGTCCCTGAGGCTGCCTACGTACAGTCGCTGCTGACCTTTCTGCAGGAAGGTCTGGGGAAAAAAGCCTCTCTTAGCTCCTTGAAGGTTTGGGTGGCAGCTTTGGCCCATTTCAGAAGTTCAGTGACTGGTAAGTTGCTAGTCTTACACCTGCATGTTTCGTGCTTTCTTCAGGGGGTTCGGTGTCTGTTGTCCCCTCTGGTCTGTGGTACCTTCCTGGAATCCGGGTCTGGTGCCTAGGACCCTGATGTTAGAGTCTTTTGAGCCATTGAAGCACACTACTTTGATGGATTTGACTGTTTTTTACTGGTTGCAATTTGTTCCACAAGGTGGATTTCCAAGCTGCAGACTCTTGCCAAGATCCTTATCTGTCGTTTTCAAAGGAGGCCACCTCCATTCAGCCTGTGCCTTCCTTCTTGCCTAAGGTGATTTCTCCCTTTCATATGAACTAAGTGGTCTGCCTGCCCTCATTCTCTAAGGGATCAATGTCTGGAGGTTACAAAAGGAATCTTGTGCGGTTGCTGATCTGCACAAGGGTGATACAGTGGCTAAATCTATTTTGGGGTGCTGAATTAAGGAGGCTGTTACCTCAGCATATGTATCGCAGAGCCATCCAGTTCTGAGGGTTTGCACACCCATTCTATCTGAGGTCAGGCATCCTCATAGGTGGAGCAGAGCACAGTAGCCCTGCAGACATTTGTTGGGCAGCAACATGGGCATCACTTTCCACTTCTGTCATGCATTACCACTTGGATGTCCATGCGCAGGCAGACAAGCCTTTGGCTGTAAGATCTTGCGAGGTGCTGCTGGCTTCTTCCCACCCAGTGCAGTTGTAGCTTTGGTATATTCTACTTGTCTGAACTGGTCTAGCAGGAGCAGAGGAAAAGACATCATCTGATAAGTAAAATGTCACCGTCCATATCGTCCTGCTAGACCAGTCCAGGGCCTGCCCCTAGAATGGTGTTTGCTCTGTTCTTCTACTGTGGCACTGTGGGGTACGCTGTGATTTATATACTTGGCTCTGGAGGGCCTTCTACCGATAGCTTTCTGTTTATGCTTTCCTCTACCTAGTTCTCTGTTTCATTACTCATTGTTGCCTACACTGAAGTTGTGTGAGGCTTGTCATATTCTCCTATATGCTTTGGGATAGATATTAAAGAGACCTCTTGTGGCTGAAGCAGAGGCATGGGAGTGATGTCATTGAAACCTGGGCATTTCATTGGTTCTTTGTCTCCACCAATATGCTGGTAAGGGAACACAACCCACTTGTCTGGACTGGTCTAGAAGGACTCAAGGAAAGACATTATCTGGTAAGAAAATGTCACCCTTTCAGCACTGTTGTCCATGTAAACTAAGACAGGTATTTTGCTCTCTTAAGTTATGCAGATAGTATCATCTCTCAGCACCCACTGTCAGGATAATGTTCTACTCCAGCTCTGGTCCATCCTAGCAGTATCTAGATAATTTTGCTGAAAATCATTACAGACCACCCAATACTATGTGGATAATGTTGCTGAAAATCAGTGTCTAGCTCTTTATCTGGTCAGCAGGTGCTGCTAACTGGCTATAGGAGAAAGTTTCCATTCCTAATACTTCTTTCCTTGAATTCTGCTGAACAAGCCCAGACATGTACCTAAGCAGGCAGGGTCCGGGGTGGGAAGAAGATTGTGCTCTGAATAGAACTGCCATGGCCAAGTGTTCCTGCTCCCACCTACTACCTGCAGCACTTCACAAATGTGCTCACTGAAGACCGGGTAGCTGCCTTACGGATGTCTTTTGCAGACACTAAGTCAGATTCTAGCAGGTGGCAATGCAGTGAAGTGAGCTCGAAACTCCATTCCGCACATCCTTATTAGCCAGAAGGCACACTGACCTGGAGGTCTCTTTACTCCAGTGAACAATAGAGCTGTTGGTTGCTGCCAGTTTTTTCTCTTGGAGGACAAAAGGATAATTAAGCCAGTGGAGAAAAATTGGTAAAAGTTCCAAATAGCTGATCAACCCCCTCCACACATCTGCCAGGTGCAACAAGGGCTTCCTTTGAAGATCCACTGCAGAAAAGGACAGAACAACTGACTAGTTAAGGTAAGAGTAGGACAGCTCCTTTTGAGAGAGAGGAGAGCACAGAAGCCAGCGAAATGACCAAGAAAAGCTCCCCACAGCACCAGACTTGCAGCTCAACACATGATAGGCCATGTGGTCTTTTTCTGTTGTCATATTTCTATCTAGTCTGTCCTTCCATATCTACAACAGTCCCCTTTTTACCTTTAGAGATCCTCTGTGTTTGTCCCATGCTTTTTTGAATTCAGTTACTGTCCTCATCTCTACCACCTCCACTGGGAGACTATTCCACGGATCCACTACTCTTTCTGTAAAGAAATATTTCCGCATATCACTCCTGAATCTATCTCCCTTCACCCTCATCCCATGTCCCCTCATAGCAGAACTTGTTTTCAATTGAAAGAGGCTCTCTCCCTGGACATCTATGCCACAGAGGTATTTAAACATCTCAATCATATCACCTCTATCCCGTCTTTCCTCTAAGATCCTTAAGTCTGTCCTCATATGCTTTATAATGAAGACCACTAATCATTTTAGTAGCCACCCTCTGCACCGACTCCATCCTGTTCACATCCTTTTGAAGGTGCGGTCTCCAGAATTACACACTATACTCCAAATGAGGTCGCACCAGAGACTTATACAGAGGCATTATCACCTCCTTTTTTCTGCTAGCCATTCCTCTCCGTATGCACCCAAGCATCCTTCTAGCTTTTGCCGTCGCCTTTTCTACTTGTTTAGCTACTTTAAGATCATCGGACACAGCCACGCCTAGGTCCCGTTCTTCTTTAGTGGACAAAAGTACTTCACACCCTGTACTATATTGCTACAGCCCAAATGCATGACCTTACATTTTTTAACATTAAATCCCAGCTGCCAAATTCTAGACCATTCTTCAAGCTTAGCTAGATCCCTCCTCATGTTATCTACACCTTCCTGGGTGCCTACTCTATTGCAGATTTTGGTATCATCTGCAAAGAGGCAAACCTCACCCGACAGCCCTTCCGCTATATCACTAACAAAGATGTTAAAAAGAATCGGACCAAGGACAGATCCCTGGGGCACACCACTGGTAACATCCTTATCCTGAGAGTGAGCTCCATTTACCTGTACTCTTTGTCACCTCCCACCCAACCAATTTCTAACCCAAGCAGTAACTTTAGGGTCCATCCCTGGGGTGTTCAGTTTGTTTATAAGTCGCCTGTGAGGAACAGTGTCAAAGGCTTTACTGAAATCTAAATACACCAGATCTAGGGCTCTCCCTCACTCCAACTCCCTGGTCACCCAGTCAAAGAAATCAATCAGATTTGTCTGACAAGACCTGCCTCTAGTGAATCCATGCTGCCTCGGATCCTGTAATCCGCTAGACTCCAGAAATCTCACTATTTTCTCTTTCAGCAGCATTTCCAATAATTTACTCACCACCGAAGTTAAACTAACCGGCCTGTAGTCTTCAACCACATCCTTACTTCCGCTTTTGTGTAAAGGCACCACATGAGCCTCTTTCCAGTCCTTTGGCACCACTCCCGACTCCGAGGCATTGAAAAGGTCAGTCAGTGGAGCTGCTAGAACGTCCCCAAGTTCCCTCAGTATTCTAGGGTGTATCCCATCCGGTCCCTTCGCTTTGTGAGAAACTAGCTCAACTTAAAGTAGACAAACACAGTTTTCTGAAAATTGTTTAAGACGTCCCTCACTTCTTTTCCTGTTTGTGGGTGTTTTCTGAGGTCCTGCTCCTGGTTCTTCATCTGTGAACACAGAACAGAAATATTTGTTAAGCAATTCCGCTTTATCCTTATCAGCTTCTACATATTCCTCCCCTGCACCCTTGAGTCTGACCAATACCACTTTTGCCCTTTCTCTTCTCACTAACATATCTGAAAAATGTCTTATCCCCCCATTTTATTGCATTGGCTATTTCCTCCTCTTGAATCTTTGCCTTCCTGACTACTTTACTAGCTTCTCTAAGTTTTTCCAAATATAGATGCCTGTCTTCCTCTCTCTGTGATCTCTTGTATTTCATGAAGGCCTCCCTCTTTTTCTTCACTTTTTCAGCTACTTCTTTCAAAAGCCATAGTGGTCTCCTTTTCCTTTTACCTTTTATGTACCATTTTAACAAAAAGGTTGGTTGCCCTTAAAATATCCCCTTTCAGTTTTGCCTGCTGTTTTTCTACATCCCCCAGCTGTTCCTATCCTACTAAACACTTCCTGAGGTATTGGCCCATCTTGGCAAAGTTAATCTTCCTAAAGTCTAAGATCCTCACCTTTGAATGGATTCTAACAGCCCTAGTCCTAATACTGAATCACACCATCTGGTGATCACTGGATGCAAAATGATCTCCCACTACAACATCAGAAACACTTTCACCATTGGTAAGCACCAAGTCCAGTATGGCCCCTTCACGTGTGGGGGTCTGTTACCAATTGCCTGAATAGTTCTCCCTGTAGAGAATCCAGAATCTCCTTACTTCTAGATGATATTGCAGCAGGAATGTGCCAATCAACATCTGGCATATTGAAATCTCCTATCAGTAGCAGTTACCCTTTCCTAGCAATCCTGCATATGTCTTTAATTATCTCTCTGTTCACCTCTTCCTCTTGTGAGGGAGGTCTGTATATCACACCAATGCAAATAGATTTCTCTTTCCCTCTTTCTAGTTTAACCCACAATGCCTCCTTTCTCCCTTTTAAGCTCTGTAATTCCAAAGCTTTAATAGTAGTTTTTACATATAGTGCCTCTCCTTCTCCCCTTCTTCCTACCCTGTCCTTTCTGAATAAAGTATAGCCAGGTATAGTTACATCCCAATCATGGTTTTCTGTGAACCATGTTTCTGTAACTGCTACTAAATCCAAGTCAGCCACTCCCACCAAAGCTTCAACATCAGTGATCGTATTTCCCATGCTATGGGCATTTATACATACTGCTTTCCATATGTTACATTAAATACCTTTATAGAAATGGGTAACAGGGGTATCACCTACCTGGGGGCTTTTTTCACCCATCCCTAACAAATCTAGTTTAAAGCCCTCTTCAGTAGATTAGCCAGTCTACTACCGAAGACGCATTGACCTTTCATAAGAACATAAGATATGCCATACTGGGTCAGACCAAGGTCCATCAAGCCTAGTATCCTGTTTCCAACAGTGGCCAATCTAGGTCATAAGTACCTAGTTTCCCCAAAAAACAAAGGTTCCACAAAGCTTGTATTGCGTCAAGCAGTGATATCCTGGGTCCCTTTTTTAATAATGGTTTATGGACCTTTCCTCCAGGAACTTGCCCACACCTTTTTTAAACCCAGCTACACTAACAGCCTTTACTACATCCTCCGGTAACAAATTCCAGAGTTTGATTACACGTTGAATGAAAAAATATTTTATCTTATTAGTCTTAAATCGTTTACCCTGTAGCTTCATTGCATGTCCCCTAGTCTTTCTATATTCTGATGACGTAAACAATTGATCTACATTTACCCATTCCACTCCATTCATTAATTTATAGATCTCTATCATATCTCCCCCTCAGTCATCTCTTTTCCATGTTAAAGAGCCCTAACCTTTTTAGCCCCTCTTCATAGGGGTATCCTTCCATCCCCTTTACCATTTTGGTGGCTCTTCTCTGTCCTTTTCTAATAACGCTATATTCATTTTAAGATATGGTGACCAGAATTGCACACAGTATTCAAGGTGCGGTCGCACCATGGAATGATACAGAGGCATTATAATATCCTTTGTTTTATTTCCCATTCCTTTCTTTATGACACCTAGCATTCTATTTGTTCTCTTGGCCGCCACTGCACACTGGGCGAAGGGTTTTGACATGTTATCCACGATGATGCCTAATTCTTTTTCCTGGGTGGTGGTTTCTAATGTGGAACCTTGCCTCGTTTGGGTTGTTCTTTCCTAGGTGCATAACTTTGCACTTGTCCACATTAAGGGGTATGTTTACTAAACTGTGGTAGCATAGCAGCGGCTATGTTAAGGCGTGTTATATAATGTTTCTTGGACAGATGGATGCCATCTCTGCTCTGCATCCCATGGTCTAGGAAACCAAAACACTCTCTGACACCATCCACGCATTCATCTCCAGGATGCGAGCCTCTCTCCCTTGGCCTTTACCCTCAACAGGGAGGATTGAAGAGAACACCACCTGTGCACCTAACTGCTTCACCCTCTGTCCCAGAGCCATGAAGTCACTTTTGATACATTCCGAGAGATACCTGGCTGTCTAATTTGTTCCAACATGGATTAGCAACATTGGGTAATAGTCAGTGGGCTTGATGAGTCTCGGCAAACTCTCTGTAACATCTTGGATTTTGGCACCAGGCAGATGGCATTCTTCTCGGGACACCACTATGGGTCAGATCCTTGAGAGAAGTCTTATGAACAGACTTAAAGGAAGGCGCTTTCAGTACCTTTAACATTGCACTGAGGGAGAATTGGGTGTACTAGGGGATAGAACTGCTGCTTCATTCCCTTGAGTAAGTGAGAAACAACAGGGTGTGCTGCCAAATATGTGACTCCTGTAGCATGTCAGGGCTGCTATCAAAGCCTTGGGAGAGTTCAGGGCTGAACCCTGGTCTAAACTGGACAGCAGTAAGAATAAAACAGTGGCTATCAGCCTTCCTAGACTCCAGGAAATGAGAACACCATTCTCAAAGACCCTCCACTTAAACCACAGACACAGGCTCTTTGTTCTCAAGTAGGGAGAGCCTATTACAGCACCTAAATAGCTGAAGAGATTCCTCAAATGTCACTCACAGGAGCACAGGGGGATTCTACAAACATGTTCCACAGAGGCAATGCCATAAATCTAGCAGTAACCTTATGGTCTGAAGACGGGCATCTTGCAAGAGGCGCTAATACAGCCCAGTCATTAGTCTGAGGTGGTATAGGTCCCAAAGAGAAAATGTCAGAGCCACACCCCACCTGGCTGCATCACAGGAGGTACTATCAGAACTTACAGAGGGTGATCACTGGCCCAGGGGTGTGCCTTGAGACTCTGAAAGGATGGCCCCCTTCTTTGACTAAGACCCAAAGGAGGAAGAGTAGTTACTCACCTGTAACAGGTGTTCTCCAGGAGCAGCAGGAATCAGTCCTCACATATGGGTGTCATCAGTGCCGATGAAGCCCCAGCGGAGCATTTCCCCAGCTTTCTAAGAAAGCCTTTGGGAATGCAGGCACACATGTGCGGTTCCCTTCCCGCCCAAAGGTGCCATCTTACCTCAGTCAAATGACATAGCTAAGAACAGCACACAAAAATGAAAAATAAACTATGTACAACTGCAACTCCAAGGGGAGGAGGGAGGGTTGTGAGGACTGATTCCTGCTGCTCCTGGAGAACACCTGTTACAGGCGAGTAACTACTCTTTCTCCAGGATCAAGCAGGAAGTCAGTCCTCACATATGGGTGACTCCCAAGCTCTGGGCTACCGAGGAACCCAGGCTGAACAAGAGAACTCCCTCTAGGCTCAGCAGCAAAGAAAGGCTTTTTAAGGACACAACCTCCACCGGTAGCCCAACAGAGGGCAGGAGTTGCCTAAACCTTAAAGAGATTCCGGAGTACTGCTTGGCCAAAAGCACTGTCCCTACGGGACTCCCTCTCCAGACAGTAATGGGCTGCAAAAGTCTGGCTTGAAGACCAAGTTGCAGCCCTGCAGATGTCTACCAAGGGCACAGAGCGGAGATGAGCCACTGAGGCAGCCATTGCCCTGACACGGTGGGCCGTAACCCGACCCTGCAAAGGAAGGTTAGCCACCTTGTAAGCCCAGGTGATAGTCAGCCACCCAGATGGACAAGGTATGCTTGGACACAGCCAACCCCAACTTAGTAGGGTCAAAAGAAACAAAGAGCTGAGTAGCCCTTCTATGCCCCTGCGTACGGTCAAGGTAGAAGGATAAGGCCCTCCTACAGTCCAGGGTATGCAGGACTGCTTCAGCCTGGCTTGCATGAGGCCTAGGGAAGAATGTTGGAAGAACCACCTCCTGATTGAGGTGGAAAGAGGAGACAACCTTTGGGAGGAATTTTGGATGAGTCCTGAGGACTACCCTGTTCCTATAAATCCTGGTGTAAGGCCTATCACAGACCAGGGCCTGAAGCTCACTCACTCGCCTAGCCGAAGTAAGGGCTATCAGGAAGAGTGTCTTCCAGGACAGGAAGCGTAGAGGGCAAGTAGCCATCGGCTCAAAGGGTGGGCGAGTCAGCTGCTGCAAGACCACATTCAGCTCCCACTCAGGAGCAGGAGGACGGTTTGGAGGCTTGAGAAGTAGCAAGCCCCTGAGAAAGTGGGGACACCAAGGGTGACCTGATAGAGAATGTCCCTCCACCAGTGAGTGGTGAGCTGCTAGAGCTGAGAGGTGGACCCAAACAGAATTGGACTTAAGTCCCTGATCGGACAAGTGCAGTAAGTACTGAAGCACTACTGGCACAGTACAGGAGAAAGGATCCGCTGTATGTAGCTGACACCACATTGAAAACCTTTTCCATTTGAGAGCATAGGTTTTCCTAGTGGACTGTTTCCTAGAGGCTAGGACAACCTCCTCAACTTCCTGAGGTAGGCCCCAGGGAGCCAAAACTACCCTTGCAGCCTCCAGGCCATCAAATTGAGAGCTTTGAGATTGGGGTGCAGAAGGGAACCCTGATCCTGTGAGAGAAGGTCGGGTTGCAACCCCAGAGGCAGTGGGGGGGATCCACTGCCAGCTGAAGTAGCAGTGGGAACCAAGGTTGCCTCGGCCACCTGGGAGCCACCAGCAGGACAGAAGCCTTGTCCTGAAGAATCTTGAAGAGGGCGTGGGAGGAAACACATACAGGAGGCCCTGAGACCATGAAATTAGAAAAGCATCTGCTGCTATCTGCAGAGGATGCAGTTGCCTGGAGCAAAACTTTGGCAGTTGCTTGTTTAGTGGACTGGCAAACAGGTCTATCAAAGGGAGACCCCATTTTAGGAAGATCTTCTGAACCACCAAGGGATGCAGCTGCCATTCGTGGGGCTGCAAAAGTCTGCTCAATCTGTCGGCCAGGTAGTTTTCCTGGCCTGGAAGGTACACAGCTTTGAGAAGCATGTTGTGCTTGAGGGCAAATGACCAAAGGTCCTGAGTCTCCCGACAAAGGAGCCTGGACCCCGTCCCGCCTTGTTTGTTCACATAAAACATGGCTACCTGGTTGTCTGTCTGAACCAGGACAGATTGATGAGCCAGGGCAGGAGAGAAAGCTTTGAGAGCTAGGCGAATAGCCCTGAGTTCCAGGAGATTGACCTGCTGTGCCGCCTCCCAGGGAGACCACTGGCCCTGGGTGCACTTGTCTCGACAATGAGCTCCCCAGCCCTGCAGGGAGGCATCGGTGGTCAGTACCACTGTGTACCCAGGAATCTGAAAGGGCACGCCTTTGAGGAGATTGGGTGGGTGCAGCCACCAGCTGAGGGAGTTCAGAAATGGTCTGGACACCCTTATCCTGTCTCTGAGGCTGCCTGTGACTACTGAGTCCGAAGGCACCACTGTGCAGGTCTCATATGGAGCCTGGCATTGGGGGTCACATGTACTGTCGAAGCCATGTGGCCAAGCAGCCTCAGGCAGAGCCTGGCGGAGACCAGAGACTTGCAGAGAAACTGGTTGGCTACGTTTATCAGTCTTTGGGCTCTGTCTGCTGGCAAGAAAGCCTTTGTCAGCAGGGAGTCCAGCCTTGCTCCTATGAACTCCAAGTTCTGGGAGGGGAGCAAAGTGGACTTTGCGAAATATATTACAAACCCCAGGCTTTGAAGAAGAGCAATAGTCCTGAGGGTGGCTTGGCTGGCCTCCTGGCACGTCTGACCCCTGATGAGCCAGTCGTCCAGATAGGGGAAGACAAAGATTCCCTGATTTCTCAGGTAGGCAGCTACCACTGCCAGGCATTTGGTAAAGACCCTGGGAGCGGAGGTGAGGCCAAAAGGCAGTACTCTGTACTGGTAATGGTTTCCTCCCACAATGAACCTGAGGTACTTTCTGTGGTCTGGATGAATGAGGATGTGGGTATACGCATCCTTTAGATCTAAGGAGCATAGCCAATCTCCCTGCTGGAGGTAGGGCAGAAGTGTTCCAAGAGTAAGCATCTTGAACTTTTCTTTCTCTAGGAACTTGTTGAGGTTCCTGAGGTCCAGAATGGGCCGAAGGCCACCGGTTCTCTTGGGCACCAGGAAATACCTGGAGTAGAATCCACGACCTTGGAAGTGGGGAGGCACAGGCTCCACCGCCCTGTCCACCAACAGACCTTGAAGCTCTTGAAGGAGAAAGTCTGTATGTAGGGGAGGCATTGGAGGCTCCCCTGGAAAGTGAGGAGGCGGCAATTGGTGAAAATGCAGTGCATAGCCCTTGTGGACTATGTCCAACACCCAACTGTCCCCGGTGATGAGTGGCCACTGGTAAGCAAAGAGGGCAAGGGGACCTCCTGTGCAAGGGTGGGAGAGAAGGGATGGAGAGGCTACGCTCAAGGAGTCAAAAACCCCCACCCTGCTGAGTGGGAGCAGGGGCCGGAGGCTTGGGGGTCCTCTGCCTACGGGGCCCATTACCCTGCCCCTTGGCTTGCTGACACTGGGCAGCCTGATATTGAGGGTACTGTTTGTAGGCAGTGCTCTTCCTCGGGTAAAAGGGTTTTTTACCCGAGCCCTTCTTTTTATGAGAAGGGGCAGAGGTCTTCCTAGACAGCCTTGTCCGTGTAAGGTGCTCTGTTTCGAGCTGAGCGGCCTTCTCTGTCATGGGCTTGCCAAAAAGGTTCTCACCTCGGCAAGGGACATTGACCAACTTGTCCTGAACCCATGGCTCGAGGTCCGATGACTGCAGCCATGCCTGGCATCGAGCCGCGATGCCGGCTGCCGCAACTCGGGCCGAAGCCTCGAAGCCATCGTAGGTGGCATGGGACATCAACTTCGAGCAGTCCCGAATCCCCGAGGACAAGGACTTAAATCTCTGCAAGGGTTCCCCGGAGAGTCCAGCAGAGAACCCGGCCAACTCCTTGGCCAGGTCCTGCAAGTACATGCCCATGTACAGCTGGTACGACTGGACACGGCAAGCAAGCATTGAGCCCTGGAAGCACTTTCTACCGACGCCATTGAGGTTTCGGGCTTCCCTGCCAGGGGGCACCACGGAGTGCATCTTCTGGCTCTTCAGACGATGCATGGCCGATTCCACAACCATAGAATGGTGTAGTAGCTGTGCCTTCTGAAAACCAGGGCTCTTTCTGAGTCGATAGATCGAGTCGACTCGCTTGCTTAGAACAGGCGCCGAGGCCAGTGCCTCCCACATACGGAAGAGGAGCTGTTCCAGCATCGGAGGAACCGGGACAGTAAAGGCCTCCTTTGGAGGAGAGTCATACTGCAGTGCCTCGAGCTCCGCCGGAATAGCCAAGGCAGTGGCCATATCCCGGACGAACTCCGGAGGGGATCTACTCCGGGGCTCAGACTGCGGCGAGTCCGACGGGACGCACTGAGTCTTGAACGTAGCGGGAGACTCCTCGTCCTCCGTCCCCCAGGCGGACTCGTCCAAGGAGGAGTCAGGGTCCGACCCCGCGGGGCCCTGGAGCACCCGCCCTGACGCCGGCACCGGTGTCGACGCCCTCGGTCCCGAACGGGAGGTCGAGGGAGACCGCGACCGAGGTCGACTTCGAGCCATGATGGACTCAAGTATCATACACCGATCACACTTTTTAAAACCACTGGAAGCCATTGGGGAAAAAAAGAGTCCCCACGAGATCAAAGGACCGGCCTTCCAGGGAAAAAAGGGGCGCGAACGCCAGCCACGAAGGGCAAAAACTGAAAAAGAAGAATCGGGCTTGATCCCGGTGTACCGAACCCGGCGGGAGGGGAACCGGCGTCGAACCGGGAGAAAAAAAATAGCGATAATTGCCGGAAAAAATCTACTTTTAACCAGGAGAACAGGACACACGTCCGGTGGGCTTCTCGGGAAAAAAAGAGACTGAGGTAAGATGGCACCTTTGGGCGGGAAGGGAACCGCGTATGCGTGCCTGCATTCCCAAAGGCTTTCTTAGAAACTGGGGAAATGCTCTGCTGGGGCTTCATCAGCGCCGATGACACCCATATATGAGGACTGACTTCCTGCTTGGTCCTGGAGAACCAGGCTCTACACACTGCCCTTAAGAGGTATTCCTATCTTCCAGGGTGAGTCTCCCAAAGAACTTTCACTATTCTACCAGGCACACCCTGAAGTGAAAGCAGCCCTTAAGGGGGGAGGTTTGCTCAACTGCAGCTCGAACGCAGTGTCGGCTGGCTGCAGAGCCAGAGCTAATGTCTGGCTACCGCCACACACTTGGAAAAAAATTCTGATCAAGTCTTGGCACCAGCCACACAGGTGGTCTGCTTGTAACCTTGAGGTTGGCTGGCAGCAATTAGATACATCAATACATCATAAGAGGGCTTGAAACTAAGCATGCTCACAATGCGCTTGAAGGGCTGTGGTGGTGGCTGCAATAGTATCAAGTCTCTGAATCTGGGACTCCTTGAGTGTAGCCTGTCACAGAGATGGTTGTGCAATTTGTCATAGCCATATGCAGGACTCCCACCCTAGGGAGCTCTAAAGGGTGATCCCAATCACCCTGGGACAAAGGGTACAGCTGAGACAGGACCTCTGGACCTCTTAGGTGCAGCTTGAGGGATTTCTCCCCAATACCCTTGCTGCTGCTGCTGCTGCTTTGGAGCAGGTAAAAGAATGAATGTAGGATGATGGATACTGGCCAGGAGAGGAGGTAACCCTCCTGCTAAACATTACCAGAGACTAGGCTCTATTTCATGTAGGGGCATTTAAAAAAAAAAAAAACTCTTTTGCTAAATAGGCAGACATCCTAAAAGGGAAACACTGCATTACCCTCAGAATTACCTTCTGGAGAATGGTTGAGAGGCAATTTTAAAAAATCACCCTCTGCCTATAGGGGATATGGCTGGGCTCCTAGAGGAACATATGAGTGTAAGAGTGAAGCAGGGTCTTACTTTCTTGTTGCCCAGGACAGAGGTGGGTGAGAGTCCCAGGTCCCCCTGTAGGGGGAGGCCTGGGTCTCAGACTTTGATAAAGGGGGGGTTGGTCAAGCAACTATGAGAGACTGAGAACTGCTGTTTCAGAAGAGGTAGCTCAAGCCAGTTGGAAAAGGGGCCCTAGAGGGCCTCCAGAAGCCAACAGACTTGAGGCTGCCACTCTGCCCACTGTCAGAGCATTAGGGGGCTACAGCAACCACATTGGGCTCCAGGCCCCCTTCAAGGATACAAGAAAAAGGAGCAACCAAAACCAAAAAAAGCAAAGCAGGGGTGAAAATGATTCCCACAGAATATTTTTTTTTTATCAATCAGCCTGACACATCCATGTTTCAGCATCAAGTGCCTGCGTCAGGGGCAATCACATTTTCATCCCAGAAGAAGCTGGAGCTTTGTGTTGGATGCCGATACTAGCAAGAAAGCCAAATACATCTAATTTACTTAAACAGAAGAATAAAAAACACCAAGAAAAAAAAAGGCAAAGTAAAAGAATACAGATAGAGAACAGCGAGAGGGAAGAGGGGTCTGAGTCCAACTTGCCGACACCCTTCAGGCATGCTGTGGATTCCTCTTTTTCCACTGTCAGCCCACCAAGCACTAGGGACCCTTGAATAGCAGTGCTGGACATAGTCTGTGTCACATAGGCCTTTATGCACTACTACAATCGGTACACATACCTTGCCTGGAGGCAGACAAATACGGACCTCTACTACTATTACTTATTTGTGTAGTGCTCCAAGGCATGTGCAGCATTGTATGTATAAATGTAAGAGAGACCATCCCTTCTCTTCAGAGCTTACAATCTAATTGAGAGAAACCCAACAAATTACAGGACTAATGTAAATCTAGGAAGATGATAAAGATACACATAAGTAGTGAGCAGGAGAGTAAGGACCAGGATCCATATCCAAAAGCAGCCTTGAGGTGGTGGGTTTTAGCCTGGATTTGAACAGGGCCAGATGTACTGCCTCAGGTAATCTGTCCAGCCAGATGAAACAGTAAGGTGGAGCAAAGTCTGGAGTTGGCAGTGGCAGAGAAGGGCACAGATAGAAAGGGATCTGCCAGAAGAGCAGAGTTCCCAAGGAAAGGTACTGAGGAGCTGCAGAATGTATGCACTTGTATGTTAGTGGGAGAAATTCAAACTGGATGCAGAAATTGATAGGAGACAAGTGACTTGAGAAGAGGGACTACATGGGAGTAGTGCCAGTGGCAGAAGACAAGCCATGCAGTTGAACAGATTGAAGAGGAGAAAGATGAAAGGGAGACCAGCAAGGAGCCGGTTGCAGTAGTCTAGATGGGAAGCTAAAGAGAGTAGCTAAAGTTTTTAGTAATGTGTTCAGAATGAGATGAAATTTTGCTGCCGATAGCTAAAAACCTGTTGGATGGGTGCAGAGAAAGAGAGAAGAGTCAAGATGAGACAGAAGTTGCAAGCTGAAGAAACAGGAAGGTGTATTGTGTTATAGACAGAAACAGAGAGGGGGGAAAAGGTGTGTTCATTTTCAGATGGTGGGACATCCAGGCAATAATGATAGATAAGCAGGACTCTCTGTGCTGCACCAGTGGATGACATTGCTGAGATCTGTTTCTAGCTGCTGCTAAGGAAGCATAACCTACTCATCTGGACAGGTCTGTTAGGATGAAGGTTTTTTTTATAAATATCAGGCCCTCTGTACTGTAAAGAACTCAGTTAATTGTAAGAAAGCTTTCAGTTTGTGAGAATATCAGTAAAACTGATCTGTTTCCCTTGTCTTGCAGGGTGGCAATGACCATGAAATCTATGAAGACTCTAGGACTGTAGGCTATACAGTAACCTCACCTGAGGAGACACAAAGCATCTGTAAAGGATTGTTTTTCAGTTGACTAGCTCAGTTTCCTGAAGTCATATTAAACATGATGTAGCTGGAAGAAGCTGAAATCATATCTGGTGTATAACAATCTAGTGCCAACTCAAAACAAAACATTTAAATTACAAGACTTGTTTTTTCTTACAGCATATGTAGGCTTCAAGCAAAATGTCTTTAGTTACCTAAAAAAAAACCCGCACACTATTTCTGAACTTTCTTCTGTTTTATGCCTATGAGTAATAGTGCTTGATTGTTCTAGGTCAAGATTAGACTAGTACAAAGGCTGTACCTCTCTGTATATTTAAATAGGTACTTAAGGCATTTAACGTAAATCATATGATGTGTACAATAACTAAACCTTACATTTGTTTCTTAATACTATTTAACATTTTATATACGTAAAATGAAAAGTGTATAAAATTGTTATAAATATACATAGTAAGACACTTACCACCAATGCAAAGGTGCCTAGGTTATTGCATTTATATTAGGAATGTAGTTGTGCAACACACAGATCACTTCTGAGGAGTGAGCACAAGGGGCCAATTTTATAAAGGAGACACAAAGTTATGTGCCATCCATGCATGTTAATCACCTATTTTTAATTCCTTGCATACATGGATGGGCACTTGTGTGTACTTTAGCTGCCTGATAATAAGTACATATGTAAGGCTGCTGATGCCTACTTGCATGATGTGCATCTACAGGGCTGGAGTTCAGGCACAGCACAAGTAAGTCACATACTGTAATTGATGCATGTTCTTGAGTAGTCTAGGCATGGGCATTAAACCATCCATAGGGTTGGTGGTTTGATTATATCCACCTATTTATGTCCCTGTTTTATAACATTTGCACATTTTACCTCATAAAATTACTTTCAATGTGTCTATTAATGTGGTTGCAGAGTTTTTAATAAAATTCCCCACTGTCTTTCAAACAGAATAAACTTGAAATGTGAAATGAATATCAATCAATAAAATGATAAATTCAATGGCATTGTAGTATTGGTAACAGTAATTTAAAATATAAATGAAAAGTGTACATGAATTAACTATGCATCCATATTACAGCAAATGCCTATAAGCAAAGAGCTTGGACAGGGAAAAGACACCTATCCCCACTGTATTTCAGAGAAGATTCCTGCTTAACTCTAACAGCAGGCTGCATATTGACTCTCCTCCATTCAGTACTTTGCATTGTTTGCTATATGACATTCAGAATTATGCCTGATCGTGTCCCCCGTCTAGTCCCGGAACCTCTGGGTTGCCAATCTTATCCAGCAGCTTGGAGACTGAGAAACTCCCACTTTTGTGACCTCACGAGTATATCCCTCCGGTGTCCGCCTCCAATCGTCAGTTACCTCAGTCTCCAAGCAGCTGGATACATGGGAGCCCGGGGGTCCGGGCTCACAAGAGAAACAATTAGATAATTGCTTTTAAGTGGTTGGCTTTAATTCTTTGGTGTGGTGCAGTTAGTTCAGTCCCGGGGTCTCCCTCTACCTTCGGTCTGTGGCTTTTCTCTCTGCACAGGTCAGCATCTTTATTTCTAGCTTTGTCTACTTCTCCCTCCCTGTCTCTTCCCTCCTCTCTGTCTCCCTGCTCATTTCTTTGGGGAGTGGGGCCCCTTCAGGCACCAGCGATAAGAAGAGCGGTCTCCCTGCAGCAGCTGCATAGCACTGCTTCATAGACTGTTTGTCCGGAGTTGAGCCGACGCCACGCAGAGGTCTTGCCTGCTCGTGCGTCTGGCGGCTCCCTCCGGTGCACGCGGCCGGCGGCTGACAAGCAACAAATTTGCTTTCCTTCGGGAGTGCTTCTCGGGCCTGCGGCGTCTCGAGCGCTCCCGGGGCAGACGGCCGCAGCCCTGCTTCCTGCACGCTCGTTCCTCGTGATCGCAGGCCGGAGGTGAGTGTTGCAACGGGCAGCGAGCTCCTTTCCCCTCAGAGCCTTTTCGCGCGCTTTTGCTCCCTGCCGCGTGGTGTCGGCGTGCCGGCTCTTCTGGCCTTCGGCACAGGGGGTCCGGGGGCCGCAGCAGGCGGTTGAGTGCTTCAGCGTTTCTTAAAAAAAAAAAAAAAAAAAAAAAAAAACCCTGACAAGCACGGCGCTGTGAAGGGTGAATCTCTTGACAGGGGGGGCTCTGGGCCTTTTCTGCTGCTGGGGTTAAGGCGGTTTGGTGTGGTAATTCCACGGTTGGCTCTTAGTCTGAGAACTCTTTGCCTGCCTGCTTTGGTGTTTGCTACCCTAGGCAAGCCCCGGGTCAGTGTATTTTCTGTCATGCCTTCCAAGTCCCTGTGTTTGGTGTGTGGGACGCGGAAAACGTCTACTGGCGTCTGCAAGTCTTGTGTGGGTGACTCCGGGGAGACGGCTTCGGAACAAGCTCAGCAGGAGGCCGTCCCGGCTTCCACTGCGGACATTGCCGTGCCAGGGGGGCTGGACGCTTCTCCGTTGGAGTCGGTGGCGGGTCCTTCATCCGGCTCGGTTGTCTCTTCCGCCTTACCGGCGTTGCCATTGGACTTGTCCTCTATTTTTTTCCCAACAGTTCGTTGCTCTCCTGCAACAGTCCGTCTTTGGCGGCCCTACGCAGCAGCAACCTCCGAAGGGGGGTACCCGTAAGCGCTCGGCTTCTCCTCGAGCGGACTGCGCTTCGGTGGAGGGTAAGAAACCTCGAATAACAGGTGACCTCGGGGCGCAGTCGGAGGTTTCTGAGGATCCTCTTTCGGATGAGGAGTCGCACAGCCTTCAGTTGGATGAGGAGCTGGAGGAAGGTGAGATCTCAGAGAGGGAGGACCAGTCCCGGATTGTGTGAGTCTTTCGGAGGGATGAACTTCCCGCCCTCATCGTCGAGACGCTTAAGGCGCTCAATATGCCGGTCCCAGGGACGTCGGCTGATGAGTCCTTGGAGGATCCTTTGTTGCAGGTGTTTCGGAGGACTCAACGAGCGTTCCCGGTTCACAGGGTTTTTCAGGAAATGATTCAGGAGGAATGGAATCTGCCCGAAGCCCCGCTCAAAGGCTCCCGGGTTATGGGGCGGTTGTATCCCTTGTTAGATCAAGATAGAGAGGTGTTTAAATTGCCTAAGGTGGATGCGGCCGTCTCCGCAGTTACTAAGAAAACGACCATTCCCGTGGAGGGCAGTGCGGCCCTTAAGGATGGGCAAGACAGGAAATTAGATGCCTTGTTGCGGCAGGTTTTCGAGGTCAATGCCACTTCGCTCCAGGCAGCGATCTGTGGTGCGTGGGTGGCTAGGGCCTGCCTGCGGTGGTCCCAGCGGATGCAGGAGGGGCAGCCCAGCGCGGTGGCGGAAGAGGCTGCCCGCCTGGAGTCCGGGACAGCTTATTTGGCAGATCTTCAGTATGATCTTATGCGTGGGCTTTCCAAGAGTATGGCCTCCTCTGTCGCAGCCCGACGCTATTTATGGCTCCGCAATTGGTCAGCAGATAACTCCTCTAAGGCTCGATTGAGTAAACTTCCCTTTAAGGGTCGTCTTCTGTTTGGTGAGGACTTGGAGAAGCTGGTCAAGGATCTCGGTGAATCCAAGGGCGGGCGGTTACCGGAGGATAAACCCAAGGTGGCCCGTGGAGCACCGGGAGGTAGGGGGCTCGTGCGCGATTCTCGGCGTTTTCGCTCCCAAAGGTTTTTCCCGAGCCAGCGCGGCCGTTTCTCCAACAGGTCGCAGGGCTTTCGTGGGTTTCGTGGGGAGCGGGCAAGGGCTTCGGTGCCTCGACCTCCTCCTCGACTACCTTCAAGAAACCGCAATGAAGCGAGGGGGGCCCAGGCGCCCCTCATCCCAGTGGGGGGGCGTTTGCAGGGGTTTCTTCCTGCCTGGGCCCAAATCACCTCGGATCAGTGCTACTGTACTATATTCTTAGTCTTCACTGTCAGTCAGCAAGAGCCACCAATCGATCATGTTTTCAGGATACACCTGAGTTTACATGCCTACTACCACTACTCCATGCAAATCTTTCATTTGCATATTCAATAGGTATGTCCTGGACAGTGGGTGGCCCTCCAAGACTTGGAATGAAAACACATGCAAATTAAAGCAACAATGTAAGGAAAATAAAAATTAAATAAATATAAATATTAGAGAGAGAGTTGATTCCCAATTTAACAGCTATTTTACAAAAATTGAAATTAAAAATGTAAAAAGCATGTAGGGAAGCCTGGCTTCAAGAATTCTCTTTAGCATGGTCTTATGGAGGTTTGTAGTACTATAGTCATGCATGTGGCAAAAGATGTTCATACTGGTTATTGTTCATCAGAATATACCTATTTGGTTAGCCCTCAGGAGCCAAACCCTTTGTCTTCATTAAAGTCTACGGGGGAAGCTATTTTATAATGGAACATCTATCTTTTTTCAATCAAATCTTCTTGAAACTTGATGGCTTCTGTAACAGCACTATAATCTATCATCAAGTGTAACAGAGCCCAAGAAGGACAAAGTAAGTAAAGTGGCAGGATAAATACTAGAAACCACCATCAGAATGGAACAAAATATGCAAAGCAGCACACCAAGACACCATTGGAGAACAGTAAAATAACAAGGGGACTAGCACGGAAGGCTAAATCAATTACAAGGCCCTAAATTATGTCTGTAGGAACAACACAACACCAAGATCAACTGCAAGGCCCTAAAGCACCTCAGGAGAGCTAACGTGGAAGTACTTTTAAATAAATAAATAAATATGTCAGCAAAAGAGGCAGCAGAATCCCAGGTCATAGAAGTGGGCGAGTTCACCTAAGTTGTGTGCACACATTAGAATCCTAGTACTGAGGACTTATGAGCCAGAATAGGAGCCTTAAGTACAGAGAGACACCACCCCCCCCCCCTCCCCTCCCCTCCCCTTGGAGTGTAAGAAGCATCCATGGACATTTAAATGACATGCTCAGGAACAGAGATGCCATTGGCCAGCTGAACTCAGTGAGGCTGCGATTGCCTACCTCCCCCTCCTATCTGCCTGCAGGAACCTAATCTCCCACAGGCAGGCATACAGGAAGGGGTCTTTGCTGCAATCACCACCCAGCATGCAATAGGTTGCCCATGGGGATCCAAAGCTCTGCAGGCGTGAGAAAGACCCCTCCTGTCTGCCAGCAGGAGATCAGGTCCCCATGGCCAGGCAGGAGGTGAAGGCCGGGGATCATGGTAGCAAGGTTTTGGTGGGGCCAAGGCTGGTGTGGCCTAACCCTTTCAGACACCTCTGCTGAGGGATTTAAAGAAGAATTAGATCATGCATCATGGTGAAGGTCCCAAAGGCAGTGGTGCTGCAGCACAAGCAACAACAGCCCAGAAGAGCTGAGGAAGACCAAATGCAGCAACTAGATAGGCCAATACCTATGGTAGAGGACAGATAGTCAAGAAATACATTAATGGTGAATATGAAAGCAGTCTGTCTCCCTAATAGCTAGGATTGATTTAGCAATCAGGCTGGCTAGGAAGGTGAGCTCTGACATTGCACCATGCTCATCCCTCCTAATAGAGGAAGTACTGTTGATCACTCAAGAGTATAGCAGTAGTTGGAACTTCCCTGTATGAATATGAAAATTTGAAAAGAACATTAATCATAGAAGTAAAAGCTCATAGACTATAGGAGACTGGTAGCAACCCCCCATGATGCTGGGTTCAGTTTCTCCCAGACTCAGGATCTTAGGAACTGCATGCCAAAGTGGAAGACAGTACACCTCTTTGGGTGTTCTATGACCACATAAGATATGCCATACTGGGTCAGACCAAGGGTCCATCAAGCCCAGTATCCTGTTTCCAAAAGCAGCCAAACCAGGTCACAAGTACCTGTCAGGTTCCCAAACAGGTACACACTGATTCCATGCTTTTATCCCAGGGATAAGCAGTGGATTTCCTTGTTTCTCCGGAGCAGCAGAAATGAAGTCCTTAAGTATGAGGTGCGATCAAAAAGTATTGAGACTTGTGTACCTATATAATACATCACACCATGATGCTATTAAGCATGCAGTGACCTAGTTATGTGTGCTACATGTGCAGAGTATAGCATGGCTACAGCACATCTGTACATTTTTAAATCACATGATGTTTGGTATCATGTAAAAAGTTAGATTTACAAGTGAAAACATTGAACAGCAAATTTGCATTAAATTTTGACAGAAACTTGGAGATTCATGCAAAGAGATCTATGATGTTACAGCAAGTGTATAACAATTAATGCATGAGTCATGCTCAAGTTTATGACTGGTACAAACGTTTCCAAGAGGGTCACTAAAGTGTTGATAATGATGAACATTCTGGAAGGCCATCCTCAAGCAGGAATGAAGACAAAGTTGAAGCAGTGCGTGCCACAATATGCTCAAATCATTGATTGACTATCAAGGAGTTGCTGAGGACATGGGCATGAGTTTCAATCATTACAGTCTATTCTTACTGTCAATTGGGGGAAAAGACATGTGTCTGCAAAATTCATACTGAAACACCTGTCCCCTGACAAAAAGGAAGATAGACTGTCTGCAGCTAGGGAGTTGTTGGAATGCATTGAAAATGACTCAGATTTTATCAGAAAGATTATTATCAGTGATGAATCATGAGTTTATGGTTAGGACCTAGAAACTAAGGCTCAGCCCTCACAACAGAAGAACCCAAACTCTCCCAGCTCCAGAAAAGCCCATCAGATGAGGAGTAATGTCAAGGTCATGCTTTTCTTTGATTACCAGGGTATTGCTCATCATGAGTATAGTCCAAACCATCAATGAGTCTTACACATAAGTTCTGACTCATTTGAGAGATACAGTTCATCATAAGAGGCCAGAGTTGAACAGAACACTGAATGGTTGCTTCATCACAATAGCACCCCAGCTCATGCATCACATATTGTCCAGCAATTCTTGGCCAAACACTAAATCAAGCAAGTCAGTTAGCGTCCACTCTCACCTGACCTCACACCCTATGACTTTCTTCTTTCCAAAACTGAAAGAAGATTCAACAACTTGGAGACAATTAAGCAAAATTTGACACAGCAGCTTCATAGCATAATGAAAGAGGCATTTCAAAATTGTTTCTAGCAGTGGCAGGAACACTGAGGAAACTACTTTGAAGGAGACAAAGTGCAATAACTCTGTGTTAGACTTCCTGTGTTAACATAAGAAAATAAGAAATACCATACTAGGTCAGACCAAGGTCCATCAAGCCCAGTATCCTGTTTCCAAAAGTGGCCAATCCAGGTCACAGGCACATGACAGGTTTGCAGAAAGGCACACAGATTCCACAATGTTCAGCCTGGGGTAAGCAGTGCATTTTCTGGGTCCTTTTCAATTTATGGACCTGTCCTCCAGGAACTTGTCCTAACCTTTTTTTAAAGGCAGCTACACTAACAGCTTTCACTACAGTTTCCAGTAACTAATTCCAGAGTTTTATTTATGAGTTGAGTAAATGAAAATGTTTTTTATTAATCTTAAATGGGTTACATGGTAGCTTCAGTGCGTGTCCTCTAGTCCTGCTTTTTGATAGCATAGACAACCGATCTACATTAACCTGTTCATTCATTAATTTATAGACCTCTATCATATCCCCCCTCAGCAGTCTTTTCCAAGTTGAAGTGTGGTAGCCAAGACCTATAGACTAGGCCATAAGCCTGAACCTGAAAAATGACAGGCCTAAGAACCAAGCCTGGATTTTAGTAGTGCTGAGACATAAAAATTAAAAGACAGAATTGAATACTGCTTTAGAATGAAATGCTGCTATAACAAAATTTGCACAAAGTGAATACAATGCCTGTATGTTAAATCGTTACTCCAGAATTGTTACTTACACATTTTAGGAGCTAGATATGAGCTTGATGAAGGAAAGTAACCAGGTTTGAACCAAGCCATTGTTCAGCTAACTGGAGAAAGCAGAGCAAAGAGCATAGATCCTGATTGGTCAAATTCAGGGAAATGTCAGACCAATAGAAAGTTTGTAGAAATTAGCATGAAACCAATAGAATGTTTTCATGAATCAAAATGTTTAAACTGTATAAAATGAACATGTTTCCGCTAAAGCGGGGCTCTGTCACTTTTTAGACTGCCTTGTGCACAATAAACTGGCTTGAACCTTGATAAAGACTCCTGGTGTAATTGGTTTGGTGGCGTTCCGCCGCTACATATTCTTGGTGCGTTGGCCCAGAAGGTGTGGTGGTAGAGAGTGATCAAACTGATTTACCATGAAATTCGCCTCCAGGTTTGGCCTGGTTGAGACCGCGTCTGACCGACGTGTGAATTCTCAGGCGCCAACCGGTCCATTGAATCGGAGAGGGTTCTAGCCTCAGCGGGTGTTGGGTCCGGCTAGGCCAACACCTTCGAACCCGAGGAGGGGAGTCCAGGCTTCAACCCATGCACTGGCTTGGGGGACGGGTACCAGATCTGGGTGAGTATAGCGTTTTTATATTATTAAGTCAGACAGTACTGGAACCTGGAACCATATGGTAATGGGAAAAATGGTAAAAGGACACTGATCATGTCCAGAGCGGTCCGAGTACTCTTGCAAGGGCTATTAAGAGCGCAAGAGGAAACCACTGACTCCTTCTGGTAATAAAATCATGATTAACGGTAATGGTAACATTTTTGGTAAGCCTAGATAGTCAGGATTGGGCTTTTGGGAAATGAAATTGTGTTTGTGTGTGAGATGAGTGAGTGAGAGGTCTTAAAAACAAAGGCCGAGCGAAAGCGGAGTCTGGTCTTACTGTTTTTTGTTTGTCTCTGATTTTTATCTGTTATCTGTTAAAACCGCAGAGTTCCCCTTCTGGTATGAGGTAAGATTATTCTGTTGGGTAATTTGTAGAACAGTTTACCGATTAAGAAATAGTATTAAGCAGAAAAGAAGACAGAAGGAAATAAACTCAGTTGTCACTTTTTCAGTAAAGAAGCTGTCTCTCATGCATTCCAGTTGTTTTTCCTGCAGCACAGCGTGAAATGAAACTAGCCAGGGGAATGAGAAGGGGCGTGTCTGGAGAATGGAATGGATAGTAGCTGTTAACCCTGTGAAGGCTTAATTTCAGCGTTCTACAGCTGAGTTGATCTGTGCTTATTTTAGGAAAATTGTACCTGTTTTATTCAATATGTTGTAATAGTGATCTTCCTTCTGCTATGGTCATGTATTAAATATCATGTAATAGGAATGTTTAGTCAGAATTTTGAATCCCAATAGTTTTGGGCTTAGCCTGGAAAGGGTTAAGTTCTTATTAACCCCTTTCGAGTTCCTGTGCTTGTACGGACCAAGTGAGAAGAATTTCTGTATGGCTAGCTTTGTTTTGTATTATTTATGCTCCAACCTTCAGTAAGTACTATAATGGTTTAAATAGGGAATAGAGAAATTCAGGAAACTGCTTTTGTTTTCCCTTTGTCCTACGAAGTAGAGGTTAAGAGCCATTCTGAGCCAGTAGTACCAGATCGCGACCTGAAAGTGATTTAAATCCTGAGTGAATAAGGAGTTCATCGTGTTTGAATTCTAGTTCCTGATATACTGCAGCAAGCACCTCATAGAAGACATACTTATTGTTAATAAAAATAAGATAGGAAAAAAAAGTGTATATGTATTCCAGATATCCACCCACTTTATTGAAAAAGTATCCAGAATGTCTTTTGAATATCTCCTTCCTAAACTGTAAGATTTAAAGAAATTTCTTTTGCAGAGACATTATTCAGTTTAAGTGCTGAGTACAGCTGGCAGTTAGTTTTCATGCCAAGTAATTTCTTTCCAGTTATACGTAACAGATATGTGGCCGTTATAAGAGCCATAGTTCTTTTTATTAGAATTGTTATAACATGTTGCAATTTATCTAAATTGTTCCTATTTAGAATGAGCACACACATCTATTATGCTTATTGCAATCAATCTATGCTTATGTTTTCAGCCTACCCTTTGTTTACAGCAATAATATGTTTTTTTTTTAATAAGTGCACCCAGAGGAATATTATTGTATAGTTCTGATTCATAGTCAATAGGAAAATGCAGCCTGACTGGCCACCCCCTGTCTGTTGTTAACTACGTCATCATGGGGGGGAGGAAGGGGGGGTCAGAGTCCATGCAGATTTCAGTGTTAGTTGCTTCCTGGCCTCGTAGTTCCCTGATCATTTCCCCTACATAGGATTCTTGGTTAAATGTTTGAGGAAAAAGGAGAAAAAAAAAACCCTGCCCGTTTATTATCTTTATAGGCCAGTTCCCTCAGCTCTGCCATCATCCCGGGCAGAGCCTGGAGCAAGGGGAGGGGGGGGGGGATACCTCCCTGCAAATGTCACTAGCCACCTCCGCAGCAGGAGAAGAGAAGCCCCGGCACAGTTTAAAGTACCGATGACACTACAAGCAGGGATTTATTTGCTAGTTCAGCCTGATTGCCATATGCCTTCAGATGTACAACTACCAGTAAAAGAGAGGGTCACGCAATCCCATTGCACTAGGCCCAGGGCCAGCTTTGCACTAGCCAGCTGACCAGCTTTGTTTCTGCCACTAAATTGATTTGCGGGCACAATAGTTAATGGAAGTAGCGCAGAAAGTATTTGTGAATTGTGAAAATAAATGTGAAAGAGAAAGTGAATCTAAAATAAAGAAGAAAACAGATCTTCTTGCTGATACTTTAGTTGAATGATGTGGAGGAGGTTTTCCTAATCGAAGGAGCAGAGGAAGTGAAAATGATCGGCCCCCACTGGGTGCGAGTCAGTGCGCCCATTGCAGAGAAGGAGGACGTTAGAGAAGTGAATGCCCGTATCTTGATTCCACCCCCAAGAGGGGAGGAGGGCGTACTTGATTTTAAAATAAATAAATAAATAAATAAACCAAGCACAGTGTTCCAGTAAAGAGAGGGAAGCAGCCATAGAGGGCTACAGCATGGATGAAGACTAGGCCAGACCGGACTCCAAGTTTCCCTGGGTCCCCAGGAGTCAGTCTGAAAATAGGGGATCAATATATGGACTTTATGGGGAATACATGAGCAGACTACTAAAGCCATTTGTTTTCTTGATGCATCACCATTGTCAGAGCTACTGAGGCTAAGGCCACAAAGCCTCTCCTGTAGAACCACATGTGTGAACTAGGGGGACCGAAAATAACACACCAGTTCTTGTATATGCCTGAGTGTCCAATTCCACTTCTGGGCCGAGACATGCTTGTTAAGCTCCAGGCCCAAATATCTTTTGCAGAAGGGGGAGAAATGCAAATGACTGTGAACCTAAAGCCTGTTGGATTGATGGTGCTGACCGTTCCCCAAGAAGAAGAATAGCAGTTCTATAGTGCATCTCCAATCAAGCCAGCTAGTTCCTGTATACCCACCAACCTCATAGCCCCACCTGTAGTATGGGCAGAAGATAATCCACCTGGCCTAGTGAAGAACATAGCCCCTGTCATTATCACCCTCAAGCTAGGAGTGGAACCAGTGCATGTGACCAGCCATTGAAGGAATTCACCATCATCTGATGAAACTACTGCAGTATGGACTCCTCAAAGAATGCCAATCACCATGGAATACCCCTCTTCTCCCAGTGAAGAAGCCTGGAATAGGGGATTATTGCCCAGTACAAGATTTGAGAAGAGTAAATGACGCAGTTGAAACAATACACCCAGTAGTACCAAACCCTTATACTCTCTTGGGACTGATCCCCGCTGAGGCTGTTTATTTTACTGTTTTGGACCTGAAAGATGCCTTTTTCTGTGTGCGCCTAGCCCCCACCAGTCAACTTTTGTTTGTTTTTGAATGGCAAGACCCACAACAGGAAGGTGGGGCCAACTCACTTGGACTAGATTACTTCAAGGATTCAAGAATTCACCTACTCTCTTCAGTGTCACCCTGAATCAAGATCTTTCAAGTTACTATGTGAACCCAGGAGGAAGGGTTCTTCTCCAGTATGCGGACAACTTGCTCATAACCACCAACTCAGAAAAATGAATGTCTACAAGCCACCAGTGAACTCTTGCACTCTACTTAATGAGGCTGGATACAAAGTCTCAAGAGCCAAGGCATAATTATGTCCAACAAGTTAAATACCTAGGATTCCAGTCGTCCAGCAGAATTAGACGCCTGGGACCAGAACGCAAAGAAGCTGTATGCAGTATTCCTACTCCAACCACCAGGAGGCAAGTGAGAGCCTTCTGGGGTGCCGCAGAGTACTGTCATATATGGATCCCCAATTTTGCGCTGCTAGCAAAACCGTTGTATCAAGCTACCAAAGGAATGGAAAAGTCTCCATTGGACTGAGCAAGATGCAGCATTCTAGGAGCTGAAAAAGGCCCTGATGTCAACTCCAGCTTTAGGTCTTCCAGATGTCCATAAAACCTTTCAGTCTCTATGTTCATGAGTCACAAGGAAATGCATTGGGAGTGCTGACTCAACATCTTGGATCCTGGCAACGACCAGTAGCCTATTTGTCAAAACAATTGGATGAGGTAGCAAAAGGATGGCCCCCTTGTTTGAGAGCTGTTGCAGCTACAGTCCTCCTAGTGAGTAATCTTCAAGTTACTGTACCACACTCTATTCTAACCATAATGAAACACAAAGGAAATTTCTAGCTAATTCACAAATGTTGAGGTATCAGAGTATGCTATGTGAAAATCCCCAGATACAATTGAAGGTCAGTCAAGCTCTGAATCCTGCTACATTGTTATCAGTTGGTCTTGAACCCCCTGATCATGACTGTTCAGAAACTATGGATATTGTTGTGCCAGATATGCAGCAGTGACCCTTGATCTGGTAGTTAAGTCCTCAGCCTGGCCCCAGGAATTTCAGCACAGAAAGCTGAACTGATAGCTCTTACTACAGCACTGACAATAGGAAAAGGGGCTCTGTCTAAATGTGTACCCAGATTCCAAGTATGCCTTTACAACCTTGCATGCACATGGGGCCCTGTACAAAGGATGAGGGTGGATAACCTCAGGAAGCAAGTCCATTAAGTATGGCCCCGAGATATTGATATTATCAGATACATACAGCATACAGACCTCAGAGTTCAGGGAAAGTAGAACGTATGAATAGAACTCTGAAATCTCAATTGTCCAAACTTTGTCAGGAAACACATTTAAAATGGCCACAGGTACTTCCAATAGCTCTTTTAAGGATACGCTCAGCACCTACTAAGTCATTAGGACTCTCCCCCTATGAGATTTTGTATGGTAGACCTTCACCTATTGTCAAAGGGATCAAAGGGGATATGAAGCAGATAGGATCTGAAATTACTAGGCAAGAACTATTGGTTTTAAGTTCTGTTTTGCAGAGTCTTCATACGTAGATACAAGACCAATTACCCATCAACCTGACTGAACCGCTGCATCCTTACAAACCCGGTACTTCAGTGTGGGTCAAAGACTGGAAGAAGACACCGTTGGAACCATACTAGAGAGGACCATATGTCGTCATCCTGTCAACACCTACAGCAGTGAAAGTTGCAGAACTCGAACCCTGGATTCATCACAGCAGAGTGAAATCAGCAACAGCTCCAGAGCCAGAGCAGTGGACATCAGAACATGATCCAGAAGTTCCATTGCGGCTAACTTTGTGAAGACAAGCAAATTGAAAAATTCAGGAAATTTTTAAGAGACTGTGCCAATATAGAAATCTTGAATCCTAAGAGACTATTTGTTTATTCCGAAGAGATTATTATCAACAGAAAGAGACTGTATTATGGACTATATTATTTGAAAATCTTTGTGCCATTTTGATCAACAGTGCAAACTAAAAGGACTGTGTCTATTGAAATACGTTGGAATCTACAGCTCTACACACCTACCAATGAAATTGGTAAGGTCATGTACAGCAGAAGCTTGAGGATCTACAATCAACACTACACCTGTTGCATGCTACTGAGAGCAAAACAGGTCAATGTAAAGTAAAGAAGACGACAACTTCGTGGTCAAGAATTATCAACAGTTCCACTAGTTTTTCAAAGACTTGTACTAATTCTTCAGAAACTTTTCATCATGATTCTCTACTGTTTCATCTTGATAGCAGCCTTGAGATGCTTTGAACTGACTTTTGCCTTGCCACCCTGTGCTGCATGCATAACTACTACCCGTACTGGAGAAAAGATTACACAGACTTTGCTTTATCATACCTACTATACGTGTACAGGTATAGTTAGTCAATGCATATATAATGGCACGGAACTGAACAGTTGCACAAAAGGAAAGAGCAGAACTTGTTTTCACCCACGACAGAATTCATCCTATTATGTGCTAAAAATACGATGGAATGATGAAGATGGAGCTCTCTTAAATGCTACTCAACAACTTGAAGACCCTACAAAACCTGCAGCTCTATACTTTGATGCTTGTGATGCCATAAACAGAAACTATAATCAGAAATGTGGGACTTGGGAGAGAAATTATTATGTTGATGATAAATATATGTGTCCTGAAGGAGCATATAAATGGGGAATATGTACAGGGGTACACTCTCCAACACATTATGGTAAACCTCCAAAAGCTGATTATTATTGTCCAAAATGGGAATGTGTATACTATGCTACATGGTCAGGTAGCCCTACAGGACAGGAAGGAGATAATCGTAGAACCAACTTAGAAAAACTCTTTATCTGATCCAAAGATGTGTAAGAAAGGTGCCGGTTATCCTTTAAGGCTCCTGGTCATAAATCCTAGTCAATGGAAGCAAGGGTATAAATTTGGCTTACGCATAGCAGCAGGAGGATCAGATCCTGGAACTTTCGTATATATACAACTTAACACTAAAACTCATGTATCATCACCATATAGAATACACCATACGTTCTATGAAACTATGAAATCACAGAAGTTCCTCATGCCGCACAGAATTTGTTTCTTGAATTAGCTGGAGCCGTGGTAACCAGTCTCAATATAACTAATTGTTACTTCTGTGGAGGAACTAAAATGGGAGATCAATGGCCATAGGAAGCACAAGAATTAAATTTTTCTGTATCATATAATTATACAAATATTCATAAAGCTACAAGTGAATGGGTATTAGCTAACCCCATTGTCGGACATCTGTGTTTTGCACATATTGGGCCACAATTTACTGCAAAGGTTGGACAGCTGGTCTGTCTCAGCCAGAAGTTTTATAATGCCTCAACGAAAAAGACTTCCTGGTGGTCAGGAGTAAAAGATCCTGAACCCACCAATCCTCTAGTTATTTTTCCTGAACTTGCTAAGTTATGGACAAATCTAGTATCACCTAATACCTGGCAAGCTCCACCAGGGCTTTACTGGATTTGTGGAACTAGAGCATATGCTAAACGTCCTCCTAATTGGGGAGGAGCATGTGTATTGGGAACAATAAGACTGTCCTTCTTTCTTCTATCCACTGCCCAGGGAGAACAGTTAGGATACTCAATATACAGAACACAACAGAAAAGAGAAGCCTTAAAAATAGGTCAATGGGACAAATGGGGTGGTACGGATGAGTGGCCACCTGAAAGAATTATTTCCTACTATGGACCTGCCACTTGGGAACAAGATGGCACATGGGGATATCGTACCCCAGTTTTATATGTTGAATAGAATTATACGTTTGCAAGCTGTTGTAGAAATAATAACTAACGAAACAAGTAGAGCACTAACGCTCTTAGCCAGGCAAAGTATTCAAATGCGTACAGCTATATATCAAAATCGTTTAGCACTTGATTATTTACTAGCAGCTGAAGGAGGAGTATGTGGAAAATTGAATTTAACCAATTGTTGTTTACAAATAGATAATGAAGGTCATGGAGTAGAAGAAATTGCTGAACATATGCGCAAACAAACATGGCAACAACTCAAGTATAAGCGATTTGTTTCTCACCCATCTTAACATTCTGGGTGAGAATAATCAAAGGGGGGAATGTGGTAGCCAAGACCTATAGACTAGGCCATAAGCCTGAACCTGAAAAATGACAGGCCTAAGAACCAAGCCTGGATTTCAGTAGTGCTGAGACATAAAAATTAAAAGACAGAATTGAATACTGCTTTAGAATGAAATGCTGCTATAACAAAGTTTGCACAAAGTGAATACAATGCCTGTATGTTAAATCGTTACTCCATAATTGTTACTTACACATTTTAGGAGCTAGATATGACCTTGATGAAGGAAAGTAACCAGGTTTGAACCAAGCCATTGTTCAGCTAGCTGGAGAAAGCAGAGCAAAGGGCATAGATCCTGATTGATCAAATTCAGGGAAATGTCAGACCAATAGAAAGTTTGTAGAAATTAGCATGAGACCAATAGAATGTTTTCATGTATCAAAATGTTTAAACTGTATAAAATGAACATGTTTCTGCTAAAGCGGGGCTCTGTCACTTTTTAGACTGCCTTGTGCACAATAAACTGGCTAGAAACTTGATAAAGACTCCTGGTGTAATTGATTAGGTGGTGTTTCCGCCGCTACAGAAGAACCCTAGCCTTTTAAGCCTTTCCTCATGGGGGTATCCTTCTATCCCCTTTTACCATGCTGGTAGCTCTTTTCTGTACCTTTTCTAATTCTGCTATATCCTATTTAAGATATGGCAACCAGAATTGCACACAATATTCAAGGTGCAGTCACACCATGGAATGATACTGGTATTATAATATCCTTGGTTTCATTCTCCTTTCCTTTCCTTAACAATTCCTAACATTCTATTTGCCTTCTTGGCCGCCACTGCACAGAGGGTTTCAAAGTTTTATTGACAATGATGCCTAAAATTTTATCCTGGGTGGTGGTTTCTAAGCATGTAACCATAGTTTGGGTTGGTTTTTCTTAGGTGCATAACTTTGCACGTATCCACATTAAATTTCATCTGCCAATTGGACACTCAGTCTTCTAATTTACCAAGGTCCTCTTGCAATTTTTCACAATCCTCTTGGGTTTTAACAACTTTGAAAAAATTTGCAGATGATACAAAGTTTATCACCTCATTCGTTATTCCTATTCCAGGTCATTTATGAATGTTAAAAAGTAGCAGACCCAGCACAAATCCCTGCAGTACTCCACTATTTACTTTTCTCCATTGAGAATATTGGCCATTTAACCCTACCCTCTGCTTTCTGTCTTTTCACCAGTTCCTGATCCACAGTAGTATGCTACCTCCAGTCTCATGACTTTTAAATTTCACCTAGGGGCATGTTTACTAAACATTCCTAACGTGCGGGGCCGCGGTAGTGTGCCTGTGCCATATAAGGAGTGGGCGGTTCAGGCCGAAAAAGGAAAAAAAAAGACCGTATGTGTGCACGTCGCGTTAATGTGCGGGGCCCACATTAGCGCATGGGAAGGCTAAGCGGGGCGCAGCTGGGCACATATAGGAACAGAGTCGTAGCACAATGGTGAAGACAATAACCAATGGTGCAGAGGCCACGGGTTCAATCCCCCAGTGTGTGCAGCCCAAAAAGGCTGGCTGAGGCACCACCGTGAATGTGGAAATGTGTGTCAGGAGGCAAAATAATTTTGGGGCGGCATAAAGCGCGCACTGTTTCATTTTGGGGCGGCATAAGGCGGCGCACTGTTCATTGTGGGCAGCAGGATGCGGCGCACTGTTAATTGTGGGCAGCAGGATGCGGCGCGCTGATGGCCACAAGGCGGCGCGCTGATGCTAAAGCAAAGGAACACAGCCACAGCACAATGGTTAAGACACTGACCAATGGTGCAGGGACCAGGGGTTCAATCCCTCACAATGCCCATTGAAAAAGGCTAGCTGAGGCAGTATATTTTATGTTGTGGAGTGCTTTAGGAGGCTTTTTTAATTCTATTTTGTGATAACTACTAGCAAACGCACTCTCACAGCATGTTAACATAAGGCGGACCATAAGGCACATGTTACAGTGCACCGTCCGCCAAGGCACCCTAGAATGTCCCCTATAGGGCAGCATGTATGTTGCGACACAGGATAATGTATAGTGCACCCTATATGGATGCCAACCATAAAGTGCCCTATAGGGTGCCCAATAAAGCACCCTCAGAGGCACTTTATGGGTACAGTACGCTGAGGGTGTTATTGCAGGCATCAACATATGTACAGTAAATGTAAAAAATGCTTTGGAAAACCCTATCACAGAACCCCACTGTGGGTATGAACCCATGACCTCTGGCTGCACAGGCAGTGGCATAACCATTGGGCTACACCTCTATAGCTGTAAGCAAGCTCCTGCCTGGCTGCAGATAGCCTGCACATCACATCACAGACAGTCTGCTGGTGTAAACAGGATAGGGTTAGGCCACCCGTACCCATGATGCACTGCACATGCAAATCAGCTGTCCACAGATGCACACAAGATGGGAACTGCACCCCTAAAGCTACCCGGCCTGGTAGGGGGAGGTGGCCTTGTGCACCCACACAGCACCTCGGCCTGGTAGGGTGTCCTGAGTGGGTGGACAAACGGCAAAGAGTAGCTAAACACCATCACATTGTGCGGTTACTATGCCCACCCTGAGTGTGTGATGATGCGCCCAGGACCAGGTGCACAACACCTTGCATGGCTGAATGCGGCCATGCCAGAGCTCCAAAGCAGCAATAACATGTTAAATAGGTAGGTGCTGCATAAACATCTTGGAGATCGCTGTCTGCCACAGTTAGTGGAACACCCCCCCCCCCCCAGACCCCCAGGTGGATAAAACAGGGTCTCCCACCAACAGATCCCCATACTATCTTCCCCCCCCCCCACGCCCCACCCCGCACTGCACTGATGGCAGTAGAGTCGACCATCAACCCCAGTCCTGCTGGGGAAGTAGACCCCCCCACAGGGCAGTCCAAGCAGCTCCACACACATCCAAAACACAATATCAGACAGACATTAGGCCTGGATATTCATAGATGCACCCCACCACTATCTGATATTCTCCTGCAGCAAGCCATCGGCCACTGCACCCTGCAAGGCACTCCATCAAGACACATACCATCTGTGCTCAGTCTGCTAATTGGTCCTGATGGAAATGCATGCACCCACAACTGGGGTGGCAGCACACACAAGCAGATAAGTCAGTGAAAAGGCCCCAACAGGAAACCCATATATATCACATGAGAGAAACACAATACAGCACTATGGGTGTGCCTAGCCATGCTGCCATCACTGCACACTCAGGGTGAGAGTGATCCCCCAGCAGCACATACAGAGGTCCCCCTGTCTGTGTAGGTGGTGGCCGGGCACTACCATGTCCCTGCCAGTGCCCTATGCCCTGTGCAGCTGCATCCTGGTCAGCCCACCCTGTCTGAGATATACCCACGGTCCCTTGTGCTACTCATTATGCACATTAGCAGGCCAATACTGGCAACAGTGCTGGCAGTGTGGGCTGTGGAAGGGGCTTGCAGCCAGCACCCACGTATAGACAGACACACACTTCCACACCTATGCCAGCATGGTGCTACTATTGAGGAGGTAATTAGCCTTGGCCACCAAACCTGTCCTAGGCACGGCAAGGCATGGATATGGTACGCAGTACTGCTGGGGGTCAGTCCCCAGGGTGGTAAACACCATCAGAGGCCAGTCCTGGAGCACGCCCCCGCAAACACCTAACAGATTGTTCTGATGGGGTCAACTAGCAGTATGTGCGTAACGTATGGATATCTATCTGCCAGTACTCCTAGCACACGTCTCAGAGCTGTGTACCGTATACCTCAGGTGTAGGGTGACATTGCTAAGGTATGCAGGTGCTAGTATTGGGAGATGCACGCAGGGTCCACTGTTCTGCCTCTCCAGGAGACATTGGTCAATGGGGCCTGTGGGTGTGGGTGTGTCTGCCCCTGTTGGCTGCTGCTTTACAGCAGAGATTCCCAACCCCAGTCCAGGTCTGCATCACACTGTTCGTGTTTTCCTGCTGTCCCTCATGAATATGCATGAGCTACATCTACATGCCATGGGGGTGGTGCATAGATATACAGCACAGGCATTTGTATGAGTGGCAGCATGGAACCTGACTGGTGTGTGGCACACCATGAATGCATTTGGGAGAGTCTGCTCTAGGTACTGCCCCTGTTCATGGTGTCTGTGCTCAGTGGGGTAAAAGATAGACCGTATTACCACTGCATATGTCCTCGACACAAAAGGTGTGTCCTTACTATCACTGTGTAGGTGTGGGAAAAATATGTGGCTAGGATTGGCGGAAGCCCCAGCTGGGCTTTGAACCTGTGACCTTCTGTTCTTGCATGCACGGTCTGTGTGCACTGCACCACCGTGTAGCCACAGATTGGCTGGTTTCCCTGGAACGTCCATGACTGTGGATCCGGCAGGGCCTGTCTGTTGCAGTGGACTGTGCCAGCCTGCACATGGCTAGGCCTCTGTCTTCTGTGGCTAGCAGCCACTGCCCCCTGCACCACATGTACTCGTCCACCAACATGCTGGCATGAGCTTCTCTCAGAAACAGCAGATGACCAGATTGCAATGTGGCAGTACGGGACTGCATTTGGGGGGATTTGGCTGTAGGTAATGCCCATTGTTGTGTTTTTGCAGTGTTGTGTAAAATATGGGTGTTTTCCCCATGCTTATGTTCCCTGCAATACAGGGGTGTCTGCGCTATCTTTGTTTTAGTGGTGGGTAAAATATAGGGGCTGGGCTGGCAGGTGCCACAGCTGGGATTTGAACCTCTGACCCTCTGGTCCTAGAGGTACTGGCTCTGTCCGCTGCACCACACTATGGCCACAGAGACAATGCAGCCCCTGGAGGTAGTATACCTGGCAGGATGGAGTCACAAACCCTGCTCTACGCATTTTTACTGTGGGCACATGCACTCTGTCTGGTGACAAACGTGCACATAAACCCCGGACATGACCACAGACACTGGGGGACATATATCACCACGCTGGGCAAAAGTGATATTAATGGGCAACCATAGCAAACACTCCCAGGAAAGCTCCAAAAAGGACATTTGTTTTGGATGAGTCTCCGCTCCGTAGGCCCTTCCAATATTAATTTCTTCTTTCTGGAGCTTTCCTGGGGGTGTGTTTTCTATATTTGCCCATTACTATAACTGTTCCCCGGCTGCATTACTATTTGTGATATTTTTGTTGTGGTCACTTTCTATTTTTATTTTCACTTTTGTGCTGTGCACATGTATCACACTGCTCACGTTTTGCAGGTTTCCCCGATTTTGCTGTACATTGCTGACGGAAATGGGTTTTCTCTTCCCTTTAAATGCCCTCTACCCGCGAGTGTTTTCACTCGCGGTAGTTTTTGCTTTGGGATTCGGCCCCGATAATGTGTGGGGAGCCTCTCCCCTCCCTTCCCCGCCCATTAAACCCATCTCTCCGCCCTCCGTTAGCCGTTCCACGCCTCTATCGGACATTTGCAGGCCCGTAACTTGTGCGGGCCCGTTATTGTGCCACGCACCTGTGCAGGGGTGACACGCACGATGCAGGGCGTTTAAGCGCTCTTAAGTACCCTGCTTTTAGTGCGCTATTTTGCAGCACGCAAATTAGCATTTTTTAGTAAACATGCCCCCTAGAGTCTCTCATAAGGGACCTTGTTGAAGGCTTTCTGAAAATCCAGACCAGCTCACTTTTGTCTGTTTATTCATACCATAACAAAAAAAATAACAGAGACAATACTTTCCTTGACAAATCCATGTTGCATTCTCCCATTTAAATTGTCTACATTTAAGGTGCTCCTTGTGGTCTGGGGCAAGCCACTTAACCCTCCATTGCCCATGTTCCCTATAAGTATTAGTGTATGTGTCTCATATCCCCTCATGTTTAAATGTATCCCCCAATTGTGTTATGACCACTTTGATTGAAGGATAAGGTGGTATACAAAACTGTCTAAATAAATAAAATAAACGTTCAGTAATTTTATGCTCTTTAGATTGGTTTTCTAAACATTTTGCTTGGTACTGACAGACTCACACGGTCTGTAGTTTCCTGAACACTTTTTAAAACTTGGCATTACCTTAAGATTGGCAGATGGCCAATGTATTACCGATGATTTTAATGATAGTCCATAGATTACTAATAGCTCTGCACTCTGATATTTCAGTTCTTTCAACACCCACAGATATCTACAATCCCGTCCAAGTGATTTGCTACTCTTTAGTTTATCAAATAGTTGTAATACATCTTCCCACATTATCTGTATTTCTTTCAATTCTTCCAATGCCGCACCTTTGAATACCATTTCAGTGATAGCTAATTTCCCTACCTCTTCTTCAGTAAAGACCGAAGCAAAGATGAAATTAGACTTACCTGCTAATTGTAGTTCCTTGAGGAACTCCAGTGTAGTCCCGACATCTAGGGTTTAAGCACCTCCTCCAGCAGCTATGGAGACTGAGAAACATCATTCTTTCCGATGACACCGGTACAAATACCTCTGGGACCATCTCCTCTGTCCAGTAATCTATTAACAAAGCAGACTCACCCAAGCAACACTCATGTAGCAAGAACCTAACCATGGCACTTAATGTAAACTTAATTAACTAACTCACTGGAACCCAATAGTCCCTTATCATTCATTTGAACTAAATGATTGTACTTACATATAAGAATCTTTGCTAAGGAAGACCACACTTCCCCCGCTCCCTGAAAAAACAGACATCCTCCAGATCCCTCTCTTCTTGCAACCTCCGCGCTTACATATGACCCACACATTCCCACTAGGCTTCATACTCTTATGCTTTTGTGGAAATAGCATGCTTCAGGCCCACATCAGGGCAAAATCAGGGAGGGATACAGGACTAGATTGGAGATCCTCAAGGAACTACAATTAACGGGTAAGTCTAATTTCATCTTCCTTATCATTCCTCCAGTCTAGTCCCAACATCTAGGTATGTAACAGAGCAGTGAAAAGTCTTATCAGGAGGGACCTGCTAGGCCAGCCTGAAGCACCGCTGCGCCAAAGACAATATCCCCTTGCCCGCCTGCACATCGAGACAGTAATGCTTAACAAAATGTATTAAACGATGACCAAATAGCCACCCTACAAAATATCAATAGCTAGCACTAGGCTGTACTCTACACACAATGCCGCTTGCGCCCTCGTCAAATAAGCTCTAATGCCTTAGGGCACTGACTTCCCTTTCAGAATGTAAGCTGACTCAATAGCTTCTTTAAGCCATCGCACAATGGAAGCCTTACTTGCCACTTCCCCCTTACGCGCTCCACCACAAAGGACAAAGAGCCTATCCGTACTTCTGAATTTTGCCGTCCTGCAAAGATACCTTTTCAGCACGCAAACGTCCAGCGAGTGGGCAGCATTCCTAAACTCGAGTGTTCCTCCCGACTCGACAAAAACACTGGCAGCAAAAAATGGTTTGAGCATGAAACGCCGATATTACTTTTGGTAAAGAAAGATGGCACTGGCCTCAAAACCACTTTATTATCATAAAATGTCAAGAACGGCCTTCCGACCAGGATAGCACCTGTAGCTCAGAAATCCCTACATGGCCCGCGACAAAATCGCTACCAAAAATAGTCCTTGAGCGTCAGATCCTTATCCGACGCCCTCCGGGGCCAACTGTTCAAAACGGCTCCCACCAGCGTCTAAAGCATCCAAACACCAAACACCATTCCCACCTAAGGGCAACTGGAGATCTACAAGGCTGCCTCAGGAGAGACAGAAGAACCGCTCGCAAAAAACTTGCTTAATATCTGTGATGTTGTTTTCAGGGTCTCCCCTTTTATCTTTCCCCCTGTAAACACACGAGAGCTGCTACCTGCACCCGCAAAGAGACAGCCACCAAACCCTTGTCAATAACCATCCTGCAAGGAAACGCCAATACGTGCGGGACCCAGCTGGCAGCTCAACGCTTGAAAACTTCATGTCTGAACACCATTCTTCAAAGATTCCGCCAGAATACGCACATACGCTAGTGGGACGTCTATTTTCCTCCTATCCTTCAACCATCGTGGAGATGACGGCTGAGGAATACCCTCTCTCTTCTCAGCCTCGCCCTTTCAAGAGCCAAGCCGTAAGTGAAGAACTGATAATCCAACTGGGGCATGAGTATAGGACCTTGGAACAAAAGGTCCTTCCAAACCGGCAGCCTACCAGGGATGATTCTACCAAGCAGTCTGACCTAGGTCTGCGTACCACGGCCTTCTCGGCGCAATCCAGCGCTTATCCAGAATTATACCGTTCCTTTCGTTGAATAGTATATCATCGTTTTTCCTTCCCCCCCCTCTCATCCTTTATGCAAGAGCTCCAACCTATTAACACCCAAGGGGGAAACACGTACAGGAGCTGGCGCTTCCAGCCCAACCTTTGAATGAGAGCAGAGGGCCCTCCGACATTCGTTTCCTTTCTTCTGACTGAAAAACCTGCTTGCCTTTGCCTGACTCTAAATGTCGCCATTAGATCCCATTACCGGCTGCCCCCAGCGGTTCACTATCAAGGATCTGCCATTCGGCACATATGGACTTGCAGAACCCACTCTGCTGGGTCCACTTTGACCCAACTCAGAAAATTGGCTGTCACGTAGTCTCACTCCTGCCACATGTAATCACCGACAGCGCCAGTATATGTGCTTTGGCGCACGTTCCAGAAGGTGATCGGCGCCCTCGGCCTCTAGCAGCCGCACTGCCAGTGCCGCCTCTGCCATTGATGTAATGCCACCGCGGTTTTGCATTGTCAGAGAATTACACCGCACTGCTCTGCCCTCTAGACAAGATTGAAAATTCTCTCAGCGCTAGAGTCACCGCCTTCTCAAAATACTCCAATCGGTTTGATGGGACCCAAGGCCTTCTCCCACATCAGTCCCACTGGCCCTGAGCAATACTAGTTCGTTCAACGTGCGCCCACCCATCCCAAAAAAGACTGGCGTTCCGTCATCAGGGATATCCAGATGGGAAGGCCCTCCAAAGGCATTCCCCTCTCCAGCACCCCTGGCTGTGAACCACCATTGCAGCGCCTTCCTCGTCTCCGGCCAACACGGAAGAACCCGGGACAGAGGATCATTCTGATGTCTGACCATCGTCTGAGCAATGCCCTCTGCAGCGGTCGCATATGCGCCCTCACCCATGGCAACCAATTCCGAGTGTCACCGACACATCACACCTAGCACACTGCAGATATGTCACGCTGTGGGGGGAGTCCTTGCAGCTTAGAAACAGGCTCTGACCTTAAATCCTCTGCGAAGGATCTCTGAGCCCTCAAGCGAGCAGGACCACTTTCCCTATCTGTCTCTCGAAACGGGCACTCGAGAATACTCCAGGCTTTGGCAAAGGCTCTGTTCTAGTCTGCTCTTTTGCTCTGTTGATCACGCCAGCCTACGGCTCTGCAATGAAACTCCACCACTCTGATCAGGGCAGTCGCCACCATGCTCTCGTTCCCCTGGACTTTTGTCCATATCAACCAATCTATCCAAAATACGGGCATGTACCAGAATTCCTTCTTTCCGCAAGCGGCCGCTGCCACTACCCACTGTGATAAGGCTAATGGCCTAGAATAGCATGCCATAGCCTGCAGGAGTAAGAAAGGCCTGTAAGTTAGGCCTGAGCCCAACCCCCCCACTTGAGGAATATTTATAGTCTTGAGCAGAGCCGAAAGCCAGTAGAAGTTAGAAAACTGCTTTAAACTGCTTTGAATAAGAATGCAAGAATCTTTTATGTTAGCTCCTTTATGTTGATAACAACGATGTGTTTGTGCCAGTATCTTGCTTTTCAGCACATTCTCTAAGCCGAGGGAGGGACCTTGTAGCAGAATGTGTTTATGTCTAGAAAACTGAGTTGGGAGGCCTGAGCAGGGGGAACAGGTGTTAAGCCCAGTCAGAGATCCCCATTGGATGGGGGGTGTTGGGGCACAGGGACCAATGAGGAGTTTTGTCCTGTATTAGAACTGATGAAGAAAGGTAATAAAAGATGTTGTTTGTGGGTTTGGACTCCATTGCTCAGACCCATTTTGAATGTGACAGTGGCCTGCTGAGACTAGTCACTCAAGAATAAATTGGCTTGAATCTTGGTAAATAGACTCCTGGTTTCTATTTATTGCGGACACTTTCGCGTACAACAACCAGTCTTCCTGGTGCGTTGGCCGGGAAGGTGGAGGTACATGAATGGCGGTTGGCGGCAAGTGAAATACTACCACGTATTACCGGCCTCCAGGTTTGGTCGGCTGGATAACCGCGGCCAACCGACAGCGGAAGAGGATCCCAGGCGGCCGCCGCTCGTCCCCATTGCTCGGAGGGTTCCGCCCTGCCTGCAGCAGCTTGCTGGGTCCAGCGCGGCCCACACCTCGAACCCTGATGGGAGTCCAGGATTCAACCCAAGTAGGGTTTGGTTGCGCAAGCGCAATTAGTTCTAACCGGATCCGAGTGAGTAATGATTTTTCTGGTTCTTAGTCAGTTAGCTCTGTGGAATGTCTTCCAAGACTATATGGATTGGGATGGTAGATGGTCATTGGTAAAGGGAGTCTGATCAACTTCCAGGGCGGGGGGCCTAAGTAACCCTATGCATGAGTGTGCGAGGGAGGGCGAAGCCACTGGACCCTTTTGGTTTGGTAAATTTTGGTTTAGTCAAGTTAGGCCCGGGCAAATTTGGAATTTGGGACATGCTAAGCATGTTTGGTTGTGGTGGACGTGGTGCTTGAGCGGTCTTGCCCAATACAGACCAAAGCTGACGAGAGCGGACAGTACTAAGTAGCGCAGTTCCTGGCCGGGCGTACACGGCGCCCAGGTCGCGAAAAGAGGAAGCATTCGGTGTTTGTTCCCCCGTTATTGTTCTGTGGGCTCGTGCGGACCGCCTTACCCGAAGCCATCCTACCCACCCTTTCTGTTTGCTGTCTTGTACGTCATACGTTCATAAATTGGGAGGGGCGGAGTCCGTACAAACCTGCCGCTGAACTGTTATGATCACGAATTTTAAGAAGGGAATTTTTAGTGGTGGGATTAATGGGGAAAAAAAATGGACACCGACCCGCTTAGAAATATTGTGTAGTAGGGTGTGTGTGCTGGTGCTGGACGCCGTGTGGCCACCAGAAAGTACTTTTGATGTCAAAATTGTGTCCCAAGTGCACAAGCTGGTGCGAAAGATATGGTCCCGAACAGTTTTCCTATATAGACTCCTGGCTAGCTATCTGTTGAGCAACAACAACCCCTTGGATGAAGCGTTTGCCATGAGGGGGCAGTGTAGAATTATGTTGACTAGCAAATGCAACGGGAGTCCCTGCTAAGAAAGAAAAGACCCCCTATTTATGCAGCCCTATAAGCCCTCCACAGGTCCCGGGTTATCCACCCACATTTCTGTATACTCCAGTGCCCGTCAGCTCCATTAGTAGCCCCGAGTAGAGCCAGAGGTGGAAGCAGACTACCTCCAGCTTGAGGTACCACCACCCGATCACCCACCTCCACCACTTCCAACACCTGAGGAACCAGATCCCTCTCCCCCAAGGAGAAGTCGGAGCCCTAGTCCCTGATGCAGAGCTCTTGCAGCGGAACCATCACCCCTGAAGGATTCCTGGCCAGAGGAGGGTTCAGATGCCAGTCCAGGGGTCGTCCACTAGAGTACCAAGCACCAGCAGCCGAATTACCACCCGGTGGTCCGCAAATCTGCATTATGCCCGTAGAAGCAGGGCCAGCGGGCCCGAGAGAAGTTCGCCACAATGCCACTGCGGCAGCAAGGGTCCCAGGATTACCTATTGTAAATGAAGAGGGTCAGGGTTGTGGTCGGACCGACCAGGTATAGTTCTAGGTGCCCTTCTCCACAAAAGATTTTATTAAACTGGAAAACACAGTATGCCTCATATACTGAGAAACCCCTCCTATACTGAGAAAAAAAAGAGTGGACAGAATTGATGTCTAGTATTATGCCAGACCCACCAGCCTACCTGGTCCGACTGCCGCCAGCTCTTGGCTACCCTTTTTACTACTGAAGGAGCGGGCCTGGATAGGGCGAGCAAAACCACTTGATGGTTGGAAGAGAACCCTGAAGCCGGGAGAGACCTAAATCCCCAACAGGCAGCAAGCTGTAGATTTCTACCGCCCAGTGCAAGGACTACGTCGAGCTAACAGTGCAGTTTGAAAACCATACATCCAGTAGTGACCCATAAATTACACCCTCCGGGGACTGATTCCAGCCGGAAGCCACTCATGTTTACTGTTTTGGACTTACAAGATGCCTTTTCTGTATACGCCTGGAATCTGCTAGTCAGGCTTTGTTTGCATTTGAATGGGAAAAAACCATACAACAGGAAGACGAGGACAAAACACTTGGACTCGGACTACCACACGGATTCAAGGAATCACCCACTCTCTTCAGTTGCAGCCCTCAACCAAAGATCTGTCAAAGGTACCCTGTTGACTCGGGAAAAAAGGAATCTTACTCCAATTGAGTAGATGATTTGCTTATAGCCACCAACAACGAAACTGATTGTGTGCAAGCTTAACAGTGATCTCTTTCACCTCTTGAATGAAGCCGGATACAAGGTCTCCAGAGACAAGGTGCCAATTGTGTCAGACCGAAGTGAAAATACCTCGGGTTCAACCTGTCCAAAGGAAACCGGAAATTAGGACTGGAGCGAACAGGGAAGCAGTATGCCGGATCCCAACCCCCACCCAGCAAAAACAGGTGCGGGCTTTCCTGGGAGCTGCAGGCTATTCCGCATATGGATAACAAATTCTGCGCTCATGGCAAAACCCTTGTACCAAGTCAACGAAGGGAGTGGAACAATGCTCCCTTGGAATGGGGCCCAGAACAGAAGAAAACGTTTAAATCCCTGAAAAACAGCAGGTCTTCGTCCCCAGCCTTGGGACTCCCAGATGTGCAGAAACCATTTTGTCTATATGTACAGGAGTCAGGTGGAAACGCATGGGGAGTCTGGACACCAGCAATTGGGTCGTTGACAACGCCCTGTAGCCTACCTGTCAAAACAAGCTGGATTCTGTTGCCAAAGGATGGCCATCTTGCCTGAGAGCTGTAGCAGATACCGCCATCTTAGTGAGCGAAGCTGACAAGCTCAACTAGGACAAAATCTTCACGTCACCGTAACACATTCTGTTTTAACCCTGATGAACCAAAGGAAAACCATTGGCTCACTCACGCTCGAATGTTGACGTATCAAAGTATGCAAGGTGAAAATTCTCGACTGAAATTGAGTGTCAGCCAAAACTATGAACCCAGCTACCCTATTGCCAGCCGGTCCAAGCCCTCGGAATATGATTGCTTAGAAGTTAATGGACACCGTAAATACTCAAGCCGCCCAGAATTAAATGATGTCCCCTGAGCACCCAGACAAAAAAAACTCTCTTCGTGGATGGAAGTAGCCTCATAATTGCGGGCCAGCGATGTGCTGGTTATGCAGTGGTGAACTGGACATGGTAGTAGAATCGTTTCCAAAGCCCTGGGGCCCCCAAGGAACCTCAGCACAGAAGGCTGAATTGATCGCCCTCACAAGCAAACTCAAAATTGGAAACAAGGAATCAACTTGAACGTATCAAAAGACTCCAAATATGCTTTCACAAACCTACATGCCCATGGCGCCCGGTACAAGGAGCGGGGATTGATCACCTCGGGAGCGCAAGTCTGTCAAGTATGGCCCAGAAATATTGACTCTATATTGGGGGAAAGCAGTATGGCCACCCAAAACACGTTGCTGTAGTGCATTGTCGAGGGCCATCGGACGGGGAGATGGGGGAAGTGTCCAAGGAAACAGATTTGCCGATTTGCCGCAGCACGACGAGAAGCGGCCATTGCTGGACAAATTAATACCCTAAGTGTAACAATTCAAGCAGCCATATTCCCAGTGCCTCTTAGTGCATGGATGCCCCAATACACCCAGAATGAGATGGACTATTAATGTCGACATGAGGGGGGGGGCAACAGTAGCAGAGACTGGATGGATACGTGTTGCCACCGCACGAAGGGAGCTCAACCCTGTCGGACTGATTTCCTGAGGCACTAGGCCCTGCTTTTGTCCAAGCCTTCCATCAAGCCACACACTATGGAAAAACTAAAATGGAAAACGCTCTGAGACCATACTTCTATATCTCATTGCTGGGGTCCTTGACCACCTCAGAAGGACTGTGTTCGTGAGAAACTAGCTCAACTTAAAGTAGACCAAGCGATGGGGACTGGATGGGATACACCTAGAATACTGAGGGAACGTGGGGACATTCTAGCAACTCCACTGACTGACCTTTTCAATGCCCGTTGGAGTCGGGAGTGGGCCCAAAGGACTGGAAGAGAGGCTCAGTGGTGCCGTTACACAAAAAGCGGAAGTAAGGATGTGGTTGAAAACTACAGGCCGGTTAGTGTAACTTCAGTGGTGAGGTTAATTATTGGAAACGCGGCTGGAAAGAGAAAATAGTGAGGGTTCTGGAGTCCGGCGGGATTACAGGATCCGCGGCAGCGGGATTCACCAAGAGGCAGGTCTTGTCAGACAAAATCTGATTGATTTCTTGATTGGGCTGACCCGGCGTTGGACCGAGGGAGAGCTCTAGATGTGGTGTATTTAGATGTCAGTTAAAAGCCTTTGACACTGTTCCTCACCGGCGACTTATAAACAACTGAGCACCCTAGGGATGGACCCTAAAGTTACTGCTTGGGTTAGAAATTGGTGGGGTGGGAGGCGACAAAGAGTACAAGTAAATGGAGCTCACTCTGAGGAGAAGGATGTTACCAGTGGTGTGCACCAGGGACTGTCCTTGGATCCGATTCTTTTTAACATCTTTGTTAGTGATTATAGCGGAAGGGCGTGTTCGGGTAAGGTTTGCCTCTTTGCGGATGATACCAAAATCTGCAATAGAGTTAGACATCCAGGAAGGTGTAGATAAACATGAGGGAGGGATCTAGCTAAGCTTGAAGAATGGTCTAGACTTTGGCAGTGGGGATTTAATGTTTTAAAAAATGTAAGGTCATGCATTTGGGCCGCAGCAATCCAACGGGAGCAATACAGTATAGGGAGAAGTACTTTTTGTCCATCAAAGACGAGCGGGACCTAGGCGTGGTTGTGTCTGATGATCGTAAAGTAGCTAAAAGAGGTAGAAAACGGACGACGGCACAAAAAGACTAGAAGGCTGCTTGGTGCATACGGAGAGGAATGGCTAGCAGAAAAAAGGAGAGTGAGAATGCCTCTGTATTTAAGTCTTTGCGTGCGACCTCATTTGGAGTATGGTGTGCAATTCTGGAGACCGCACCTTTCAAAAGGATGTGAACAGGATGGAGTCGGTGGCAGAGTGGTTACTAAAATGATTAATGGGATTCATTATAAACGCATATGCGTACAGACTTAAGGATCTTAATAGGTATACACCTGAGAGGAAAGGCCGGGAGGGATAGAGGTGATATGATTGAGATGGTTAAATACCTCGTGGCATAAATGTTCAGGGAGAGAGCCTCTTTCAATTGAAGACAAGTTCTGCTACGAGGGGACCATGGGATGAGGGTGAAGGGAGATAGATTCAGGAGTGATATGCGGAAATATTTCTTTACGGAAAGAGTAGGGATCCGTGGAATAGTCTTACTGGAGGTGGTAGAGATGAGGACAGTAACTGAATTCAAAAAAGCATGGGACCAACACAGAGGATCTCAAAGGTAAAAAGTTGGACTGTTGTCGTGTTATGGAAGGACAGACTAGATGGGCCTTGTGGTCTTTTTTATGTCATCATGTTCTATGTTTCTCAGTAGCCCGAAGATGGGTGACTTGTGCCAAGAACAACGCCCGACAAGGTCCGGTCCCAACCACAAGAGTTCAGTCAGTAGGAGGTACCCCCATGGGAAATATTCAAATAGACCTTTTGCAGAGATGAACGAGCAAATGGATATCATTAATTGGTTTTTTTTTTAGTCCTAGTGTGTACATTTTACGTGGATGGGTGGAAGCCTTTCCCACCAGAAGGCAAGAGAAGTCACTAAAGCCGGGCTACATGAGATCATCCATCCGGTTGGAAATACCTTTGACCAGGGGGTCAGACACTGGGCACTCTTTTGTGTCCACAAGTAACACAGCAGCTAAGCCCATGCTCTGCAAATACGATGGAAGCTACACAACCAGCTTACAGGGACCCCAGGCAGTTCAGGGAAAGTGGAGAGAATGAAACCGGAACCTGAAGTACTCAGTTATCCAAGCTTTGTCAGGAAGGCCACGTAAAGTGGCCCCACGTTCTTGCCTTATGCTCCTTTTTTTTTGGATGTAACGTTCCAGCCCACACCATGCCATTAGGAGCATCAACGTTTGAGATTTTGTAGGGGAGGCCCCCGCCCATAATTCAGGGGATAAGGGGGGATATGAATCAGATTTGATCAGAAATCAATAGGCAAGAATTGTTGGCTCTCAGTTCTGTTTTGCAGGGTCTTCATACCTGGGTGCAGGACCGGTTGCCTATCAATCTAACAGAGCCATCGCATCCTTTCAAGCCTGGCGCCGAGGTGTGGGGTTAAAAGAGTGGAAGAAGGACATCGTTCGCGCCTCATTGGAAAGGGCTATATGTCATTTTGCTATCAACCCCAACAGCAGTCAAAGTAGCAGAAATAGACTCCTGGATCAACCACAGTCGAGTGAAACCAGCAAGCAGGGCTGAGAGTCGCCCATGGACCGTCAGATCGCTTATCCTGAATCACCATTGCGACTCACGCTGCGAAGAAACTATCCATCCTCGTAACGACTTTGCCAACCTGCTCCTGGACGGTCCACGCAAAGTAGTACTCCAGATTGAAGTACCTACCTTTCAGACTTTGTCACTCACCCAAAGACTATGATCATGATGATTACTAAACTGTTGTTTTCATTCTTGCGGTAGCCCTGGGAACTCTTGAGAACCACTCGTGCTTTGCCCCCTTGCGCAGCCTGTATAACCACCACCCGGACTGGAATGCAAGTCACTCAGACTCTACTTTATCACTCTTACTATACTTGTACTGGCATAGTCAGCCAGTGTATCTGTAATGGTACAGAACTGAACGTCTGTACCAAGGGAAAAACTCGTACTTGTTTCCGACCCCGACAGAATCCATCTTACTATGTCCTGGAACTGCAATGGAATGATGAAGATGGAGCCCTAATCAACGCTACAAGTCAACTCTCTGATCCCACCCAACCTGCGTACCTGTATTTTGATGCTTGTGACTTAATTAACAGAAATAATTACTACAGGTGCGGATCATGGGAACAAGCTTACTATTATGACAATAAGTATCGTGTCCTGAAGGTGCATTACCGAGGGGGGGATCTGCACAGGAATACACTCCCAAACAACGTATGGCAAAAACCATCGGAAGCAGACTACTACTGTCCCAAGTGGGGGGGCGGTGTGTACTATGCTACATGGGTCTGTTTCGTGGACCTACAGGACAGACTGGAGATAATCGCAAGGCTAAGCTGGAGAGATTACCCTTACTGGAACCTGAAACGATGCAAGAAAAGAGGCATGCAAGCCCCTGCGACTTAAGATCTTCGACCCCAGACAGTGGAAGCAAGGATTTCGAGTTGGCCTGCGCATCATAGCAGGAGGTGGAAATGATCAGGGGAACCATCGTATCAATCCAGCTGAATGTGAAGACTCATGTTTCTTCACCTTATCGCTTACATCATACCTTCCATGAGGCCATGAAGGCAGAATTGGTAGTTACCCACGCTTCGCAGAAATTTGTTTCAATCGAACTTAGCTGGAGCGGTGCGCTCCAGCCTCCATGTCGCGGACTGTCTATTCTGTGGAGGAACTCAGGATGGGAGCACCCAGTGGCCTTGGGAAGCACAAAGAACTGAAAACAAACAACAACACTTATTTCATACAGTTAGAACCAGGACTGATTTGCATCAAACACTACCAATGAACGGGTCCTAGATCACTCAATAGTAGGTAAACTATGGTTTGCACGAGCAGGACCACAACTGACTGCACTAGTGGCGACAGTTA
>CM066044.1:129659148-129791869 GCA_033557465.1 Ichthyophis bannanicus
AGCCCTATCAAATAACCCCCCCGTGGTGTGAACCCATGACCTCTGGCTCCACAGGCAGTGAAGTAACCAGTGGGCTACAGCTCTATAGCTACTAACAAACCCCTTGCTGGCTACAGAAAGACTGCAGGTCACCACACAATCTGTCTGCTTAGGTTACCAGTATAGGCTTAACCCACCAGTACCCATGATGCACTGAACATGCAAATAATCAGACTACAGAAGATCACAAGATGGGGTATGCACCCCCACAGCACCTCTGCCTGGTAGGGGGTGACCGTGTGCACCCCCACAGCACCTCAGCCTGGTAGGGGGTACTGACCGTGTGTGTACTGGCACAGAGTAGCTACAGACCGTCACATTGTGCGGGTACTGTGCTCACCCTGAGGTGAGGTGGGGCGCCCAGCACCAGGTCCACAGCACCTTTCATGGCTGATATACGCCATGCTGCAGGTCCCCATCAGTGCTACTGTGTGTGATAGGTAGTTCCTGCAGACACACCTAGGATACATCTGTGTCCATCTGTATTTCTCAGTCATGTTTAGCCCTATGGGCTATGATGCACCCAGAATAGTGCATATCCTGTGTTGGTGCCATGGTTACATGAAGGGGGGGGGTGTTTGGACCCATAGGCAGACTATGTACCACCACCCAACCCACCCTCTGGGGCTCAGGGTGGGAAACAGGATCTCCCACCAACAGATCCACATTCTACCCCCCTGCAATGGTGGCAGTAGAGGGGACCATCAAACCCAGTCCTGCTGGGGAACAGACACCCTACAGGACAGTCAATGCAGATCTGTACACATCCATAAAGCACAGCAGACAGACAGTAGGCCTGGAAATGCTCAGCTGCCCCCCACCACTATCTGACATTCTCCAGCAGCAAGCCTCCAGCCGCTGCACCCTGCAAGGTGTTCCAGCAAGACACATACTAGCTGCAGACAGTCTGCTAGCTAGTCCATAGTGCATGTTCCTGGAGGAGATGCGTGTACCCAGAACTGGGATGTCAGCAGACACACCAAGCAGATAAGTCAGTGATTGGGCCCCAAAAGAGAACCCATAAATATCACATGAGAGAAATACTATATAGCACTATGGGGGAACCTAGCCATGCCGTGGTCACTGCTCAGTCAGGGTGAGAGTGACCTCCCAGCAGGACATGCTGTGGCCATCCTGTTCGTGCAGGTGGTGGCCGGGCACTACAATGTCCGAGCCATTGCCCTATGCCCTGTGCAGATGCAGCCAGGCCAGGCCACCCTATCCATGCTATTCCCACAGTACCTTGCTCCTCATTATGCACATTGGCAGGCCAATACTGGCAACAGTTCTAGCAGTGTGGGCTTTGGAGGGTGTTGGCAGCCACCACACACTGGATAGACAGACACATACTCCACACACCTATGCCAGCATTGTGCAACTATAGAGGTGTTTGGCAACCCTGGCCACTACACCAGTCCTGGGCACAGTGCAGGCATGGCTATGGTACGCAATACTGTTGGGGTCACTCTGTCAGACACCAGACCTGAGGCACACTCCACAGACATCAGAAAGGTTGCTATGATGCAGCTCAATCAGCCAATTGTGCTTAATGTAGGAATTGCTATCTGCCAGTTATCATAGCAACCTTTTGATAGCTGTGTACAGTTTTCCCATGTTTAGGGTGGCATTGGTACGGTATGCAAGTGCTAGTATTGGGAGATGCAGCAGGGCCCAACATCCTGCCTCTCCAGGAGGCTTCGGATAATGGAGCCTGTGGGTGCGGGTGTGTCTGCCCCTGTTGGCCGCTGCTCTAGGGCAGAGGTTCCCAACTCCAGTCCTGGAGGGCCAAATACTGTTCGGGTTTTCATGCTGTCCCTAATGAATATGCATGAGATACATATGCATACCATGGGGGCGGTGCATAGAAATGCAGCACAGCCATATTTATTAGAGGCAGCATGGAACCTGAATGGTGTTTGGCCCTCCAGGACTGCATTTGGGAGACTCTGCTCTAGGTAATGCGCATGTTTATGGTGTCTGTGCTCTGTAGGGTAAAATGTAGGTGTTTTGGGCATGTCTACGTCATCTGCAATAAAGGTTCTGTCTGTATTAGCATGTTTTAGTAGTGGTAAAATATGGGAGCTGGGTTGGCAGGAACCACAGCTGGGACTTGAACCTGTGACCTTCTGCTCCTGAACACACTGGCTGTGTGCACTGCACCACCGTGCATTCCCTGGGGATACCATGACTGTTCGTCAGACAGGGCCTGTCTGTTGCAGTGCATGGCACCCACCTACACAGGGCTAGGCCACGGTCTGCTCTGGGCAGCTGCCACTGCCCCCTCCACCACCAGTACCCCTCTGCCACCCTGCTTACATGCCCTTCTGCTGGTGGTGCTGCTAGAGCGCAGTCTCAGGTCATCCAGTGTGTGGGTAGGCGGCGGCCTATGGTGTGGGTTCTGGAGTAGGGGTGCCTGCATAGCTGTCCACGCTTCCCCCAGCACCGCCTGCCAATGTTCTGTGCCCTTGGGGGTACCTGCTGGGTACTATCCCCTGTGACACTGTGGGAAGCACACTTATGCCCATGTTGGGCTCTCATCAGTTGCTGTCTGGCTGCACTACTGTTTCAGCATTCCTATGGGCCACCTAGGCATCACCCTAGTCCGCACTGTGGCCCAGCTGCACCACAGCATGTGCCGCCTGCAGCCCTCTGTGTCCCCTTTTCAAGCATCTGTCCAGTTGCCCGTTCCGACATGCCTGCCCTGCTGTTGCGGAACATGTGCATGCCATAGGAAACCTGCCCAATGGAGAGGGAAAACCCTGCTCAGCGCAATTTCACTGTGGGCTCATTCACCTTGTATGGGGACGGAGCATAGACCCTTCCAAAATTCATATCTTTTTTTTTTTTTAGCTTTCTCGGGAGTGTTTTTTGATGTTTCCCATTAAAATCACTACTGGCCAGTGTGGTTATGTTTTTATTACATTTTCTGCTGGTTATTTTCACTGTTTATTTTCCCTTTTGTTCTGTGCAGAGGTATCACACTTATCACTTTTTGTAGGTTTCCCTGGTTTTGCTGTACATTGCTGATGGATATGGTTTCTTTTCCCTTTAAATCAGCTCTAACGCCAGGGTTTCACTGGCGTTAGTTTTCAGCCTCGAATTTCACAGCGTTAGTGTGCAGGGAGCCTCTCCCCTCCCACTCTCCGCCCATTGACCCTCTCTCTCCACCCCTGGGGAGCCTTACTCCGCCCTCCGGGAGCCTTTCTCCACCCTCAGCGCTCATGTGCGCCGCTGCGCGCGTTATCACGCACTAAAGTACCTCTGCGCCTGATAAAGTGCCAATATTGCGCGGTAAGGTACCTTATCGCGCAATAACGTGGCAGAGCGCACATTAAGACGGTTTAGTAAACATACCCCTTAGACTAGTTTAATTTATGTATATGTTTTGAAGCATTATTCTTTATTTATTATTTTTATTCACATACATATGTTATATCTTGTTTTTAATATATATTGCTATTGTGATAAGGAAGCTGATCATAGCTCAGGAAGGAGCTATAGTAAAGGTGAAGTGACTCTGAACAAGCAACCTGTCAGTTCTGGTAGAAATAAGAAAACAGAATTTGTCCATAAAAGACTACCAGTCCCAGAATGCACCAGGCTTCCAACAGCCATTAGAGGAGCTGAAGTGGGGAAACGTGTGTTCAATCAGAGGGCTATGAGGTAATCCCCAAGCACTCATCTCAAAGGGCAGGGCCTGATTCAGCACAGCTGCGCTGTGCTAGGGTGGAGCACTCATCAAAGCAGAATAAAGGTAGAGTCTATTCTACAGAGAATTATCCTCAGTTTCATCTGGGAGATCCTCATCTTGGACATTTTCATCAGAAGCAGAAGCCAGAGCGGACGGACAGAGAGGGCAAGAAACCCTTTGGAAGAAAGAAGAGGAAAGCATTTGGGAGGTCTAAAGGAGTCCAGAGCAGTACATATACTGGGAGACATTCAAAAGGCCAGCATACACCATTGGACTGGGGAAAACCAGAGGAATGGTGCTGCAGAGCTAGGAATCTCCAGACGGTACCTGTGAGGGAGACGGCTGCACGTGGAAGGGACCCTAGGACCCGTGCCAGAAGGTATGTGAAGAGAGATCCAGTGTCCAGGGATCTGGATTGGAAGGCTGGACATAAGAACTGGACTACATACTGGCCAGGCTATTTAGAGAGGAACTCTAACAGCAATGGAAGCTCAGGTATGAACACTGATCTATGCCCTAGCTATAACCTTGAAAGACAGCAGGGAAACAAGTATTCTCCTGAAAGTGCTCCATTGAGAAATTCCTCTGTGCCAATCCATGATATTGAACCGATAATTGTTGAGGAAGGGGGAGAAGTCTTAGATACAGGCTGTGAATATATGGATTGCTCTCTGTCTAAACTCCTTTGGTAATTTTCTGTTACAAAGTACAACCACCATCACAAAGAAATACAAACTTGTTCTTTAATCTACTCAGAAAAGCTCCTGAAGTAGGATTTGAGCCACGCAGTAGAAAGCAAGCCAGCTAAGGGGTTTCAGCTGGGTAACTGCTAGCAATTGAGCCTTACCTAATTGCTTGTGAGCTCTGAGGGAATCACTTCTGAATCTATGTGTGAAGATATAAGAAGTTAACCTGAAAAGACAGTTTTTCCCTTCTTTGTGGGTTTTGCTTGTTGTTTGAAACACTGCTAAGAAAATATTAGCTAAAGCCTACAGAAAAGACCAGTTTGTTACCAACCAGGTCTTTATTCTTTTGCTTTGATTGCCTGACAAGTTCATCTGTTGTTTTCCTGATTTTGTTTTTCTAAGTTTAACACTGAAAGCAAGTATCCTGTTTTATGTGCTACCAAGCATATCTGTGTTGGGAGAAATAACCCCATAAATAAATATCTTATTGGCTTTACACTCAAGCACAACTAATTATTGTGAGTGGCTGTGTCTGGTGTGAATGGACTACATTTCCCACAATCCCTTGCAAAATCATATTGATATATGCACTTGCCAAGACTGTGAACATTCTCACCCAGGCAGCTGTCTGACACTATGTATTAATCTATGTTTTATACAGTCTGTATATGTATTCTTAAAGTTTTTTTATCAATTTATATTATTGATGGTTTTTATGTTTTTTATTTTTAATATTTTTATTTTTTTTTCAATTGTGTATTTTTAATATTTGTTGCTGTTTATCAATATCTATTATTGTTTGTAGATGTGTACCCCCCCCCCCCCCGATGAAGGCTTCCCACCGAAACACACAGGGGATTTTCCAATAAATTATAGCACCAGTGACCCCTTTTGGCCTTCACCCTTCTTTGTGCTTTCTAATGGGAAACAGCCAACTTGGCTTTAGACAAGGAAGATCTTGTCTTACTAATCTATTATGTTTTTTTGAAGGTGTGAATAAACAGGTAGACAAAGGTGAGTTGGTTGATATAGTGTATTTGGACTTTCAGAAAGTCTGAGACAAGGTCCCTCATCAGAGACTTTTGGCAAAACTAAAGAGTCATGGGATAAGAGGCAGTGTACTATTGTGGATCAGGAACTGGTTAAAAGATAGAAAGCAGAGGGTAGGGCTAAATGGTCAATTTTCCCAATGGAAGAAAGGTGAATAGTGGAGTACCCCACGGATCTGTGCTGGGTTCGCTGCTTTTTGACATATTCATAAATGACTTGGAAAAGGGAATAACGAGTGAGGTTATCAAATTTGCAGATGACACAAAACTATTTAAAGTTGCAAGAGGATCTTGATAAATTGGAAGACTGGGCATCAAAATGGCAGACGAAATTTAATATGGACAAGTGCAAAGTTATGCACCTAGGGAAGAACAACCCAAACTATGGTTCCACGATGCAAGGTTCCACATTGGGAACCACCACCCAGGAAAAGATTTAGGCATTGTGGCAAGGTCAGCTATCCTGAGAGTGGGGGAGGTGAGAAGCATAACAAATTCACCCTAGTTAAGGGTCCCCTTCTAGGAGTGCAGGGAGAGAAAGCCACAGCCAGATTTCAAAGACAGAAACCCCCCAGCTGGAACAGGTTTCAGCCAATGACTGATAAAGTAAAAAAGAGGGATTGCAATCATGAGGACCAAAGCCCTTACTTTAACAAGTGTACTGAATATTCTAATATCAGGAGGCAGGGGGATTTCCAACACCTGGGAAAAAAAGAGGTGGGGTTAGAACCCTGGAGGTATAAGCCTGGGTTAGATTATGCAGAGTGGGAGAGACGAGAAGGAGAGCAGCCGGGAGAGCAGCTGAGACAGAACAGAGAGAAGGAGTGGATTCTTGGAGAACAGCTGAGCTACCCAGAGCTGAGAGCTGAATTCCCTGCAACAGGTTGTAAACAGAGGTGGGGACAAGGAAGTGGAGAAGCTTTCAGACCACCAGAGAGGTTGTCAGCTGAGCAGTCTGACCAGGTCGGTGAGTCAGAACCATGCAGTTGGGAGAACCAGTGTCAGAGTTGGGGGTAGAAGATTGCTTTATGGATTGCTCTCTATGCCAAGCTCTAGACAGGAGGTCTTGAGGAAAAGCTAGCCCTGAAAGAAGTAATTCTCCTTGGAAGTTAACCATATGGCAGAAGCAGTATGGAGGTAAATTTCTGTCAGTTTTAAAAGGGAAGTTTACTGCACCGTAAGCCTAATCAGGAAGCCCTGATTTATGCTTGTTTGTCACCTGTGTTTGAACTGTGCAACGGCAAGAAAAGCCAAGTTAGCTGCTATAAGAGTTTTTGCTTGCTCCTCTCCTTTATGAAAAGCCTGCTAAGAGTTGTGATAACAGCTTGGAATGTTTGTTTTGTTCTAAGTTTGGTTTCACGTAGAAATACAGCCTAGAGAAGTTTTAGAGGCTGGCAGAAACCAAACTGCTGTGGAAGAATTAAGCTTGACTTTTTCTTTATGCCCTGATTAACAAGGACTAAAAAGGAAAGTGGCAGCCTAGTTTCTAAAGGCAATTGCTTCTGCAAGTAAGAGGACTTTAAAAAGCCATATCTGAGTTATTTTGGTTTGTTTGCCAGTATTTGCTGTACCTTAAGCAAATCCTACAGTTATAATCCTGTAAATGATACCTTGAACCTGCTGTGTTTTGTGTTATGGAAATAAACTTTCTGTTACAAGCCTTACCCTCGGTTACCTCAACTACAAACCTTCTACTTAAAGCACCAACATATTTTAGCAGTACTACACTTCCCAGAAGCCAACACGAAGAAACAGGCTGCTAAGAGCTGATAGAAGAAGGAACCCTCAACCACCACCACACCCATCGACCACTAGAGGCAAGTGGCTTCAGGCATTGTGCTTGTGACAGCGTCATTGTAGATAACATGTTAAAACCCTCCACCCAGTGTGCAGCGTTGGCCAAAAGAGCAAATAGAATGCTAGGTATCATAAGGAAAGAAATGGAAAATAAAACAAAGGATATTATAATGCCTCTATATCGTTCCATGGTGAGACCGCACCTTGAATATTGTGTGCAATTCTGGTTGCCGGATCTTAAAAAGGATATAGCATTATTAGAAAAGGTTCAGAGAAGAGCCACCAAAATGGTAAAGGGGATGAAAGGATACCCCTATGAAGAAAGGCTAAAAAGGTTAGAGCACTTTAACCTGGAAAAGAGACGGCTGAGGGGAGATATGATAGAAGTCTATAAATTAATGAATGCAGTGGAACGGTTAAACGTAGATCGATTGTTTACGTTATCAGAATATAGAAAGACTAGGGGGCATGCAATGAAGCTACAGGGTAACGTATTTAAGACTAATAACATAAAATATTTTTTCACTCAACGTGTATTTCTTTACAGAAAGAGTAGTGGATCCATGGAATAGTCTCCCAGTGGAGGTGGTAGAGATGAGGACAGTAACTGAATTCAAAAAAGCATGGGACCAACACAGAGGATCTCTAAAGGTAAAAAGTGGACTGTTGTAGTTGTTGATATGGAAGGACAGACTAGATGGGCCATGTGGTCTTTTTCTGTCATCATGTTTCTATGTTTCTATTTTCAGTATTTCCGGGTTCCTCGGAGTTTTGTTTCTAGTCTGGGCCGGGCCTATTTCCGCAAATAGGCGAAAGCCATGGGTGGGTCCTGGACTGGCCCGGAGAGAACTCAAGGAAAGACAATTAGCAGGTAAGGTCTAATTTCTTCTTCCTCATCGTCTCTCCGGGCCAGTCCAGGCACTATAGGGGCAGTACCAAAGCAGTACTTAACCCTGGGAGGGACCTGCTAGACTCGCAAGAATGGTCGATGCCCCAACCTTTGCATCTTCCCTGGCCTGAACATCCAATCTATAGTGCTTCGCAAAAGTATGCAGAGAAGATTAGGTAGCCGCCCTACAGATATCCACAGGCGGAACTAAGGCAAACTCGGCCCAGGTCGCCACCTGGCTACGAGTGGAGTGAGCGTGCAAGCCCTGCGGAGGCTCTTTTCCGCTCGCTTGATACGCCGCTGCTACGGCTTGTCTCACCCATCTCTCAATGGAGGCCTTGGAAGCCGCTTCTCCCTTCCGAGGACCCCCAAACAGAATAAATAGCCTGTCCGACTTGCGAAAAGACTTTGTCCGTCACAGGTATCTTTTAAGCACCCGAGCTAAATCCAAGCTTCAGAGAACGGCATCGATGGGTTTACCCTCTAAATCCTTAAACGTTGGAAGTTGTCAGACGGGTGCCTGGGTGATGTTCACAGTTTTGGCAAAGGGCATCTATGAGTTAATATTGATTCGATCCGAAAGGGATTGTGGGAAATGTAGTCCATATCACACCAGACACATGAGTTCACAATAATTAGTGAGTGCTTGAGTGTTAAAGCCTAATAAGATGTTTATTTATGGGGTCTGCTCCAAACACCAGATATGCTTGGATAGAACATAAAAACAGGATACTTGCTGCCAGTGTTAAACTATAGGAAAAACAAAATCAAGGAAACAACAGCGGCTGAACTTGAGTTCAGGCAATCAAAGCCAAAAAGAATAAAGACCATGAGGGGGTAAAGAACTGGTCTTGTAGTATGGCTCGAGCTAATATTTCACCGTTAGCCATGTGCCTTGCTTAATCAAAAAAACAAAACACACAAAGTTAGGGGGGGAAAAACTATTACATTATCAGGGTGAACTTTCTTATATCTTCACACATAGACCCAGCGAAAGTGTTTACCGCAGAGCGCACAAGCAATTAGGTAGGGGTCAAATTGCTAGCAGTTACCCAGAATGAAAACCCTTAGCTGGCTTGCTTTCTAATGCGCTGGCTCAAATCCTATTCAGGAGCTTTTCTGAGTAGATTAAAGAAGACAAGTTTTAGTAATTTCTTTGTGATGGGTTGTTGTACATTGTCAACAGTAAATTACCAAAGGAGTTTAGACATATGGAGCAAGCAATGTATTCACAGCCTGGATCTATAACCCCTTATTACAACAATCCGGGAAAAATATCATGGATTGGCACCAGAGGAAATTTCTCAATGGCGCTCTCCTCGGAGAATACTTGTTGCCCTGCGGGCTCTCCACGGTTCAGCTAGGGAAATAGATTATGTGGTGATACGCTGAGCTTCCATGGATGTTAGCAGTTCATCCCTCAATAGCCGGACCAGTATGTAGTCCAGTTCTTATGTACAGCATTCCAATCCAGCATCCCTGGACACTGTGATCTGCTAGGCACATACACTTCTGGAAGGGGTACTAGGGTCCCTTCCAAGTGCCGCCGTCTCCCTTAAAGGATACCGTCTGGAGATATCCTGAGCTCTGCAGCACCACTCCTCTGGTTTTCACAAGAACAGGTCCCATATGGTGTATGCTGGCTCGTTATTTGAAATGTATCCCAGTATACGTACTGGCTGATGGAACTCCTGGGTAGACCTCCCAAATGCGTTGTCTCTGTCTTTCTTCCAAAGGAGTCTTCTGTTGGCCCTCTCTGGTCCGTCCCGCTCTGGCTTCTGCTTCTGATGAGCCCTCCATCATGATGATTGATAGCTGTCCTCAGATCATGAAAGATTCATCCAAGCCCTCAATGATGAGGATAATTCCTCTGGGTAAGGGAATTAAACTCTACCTGTATTCATGCTTAGATGAACGTGCTCCACCCTAGCACAGCGCATCTTGTGCTGAATCGAAGGCCCTGCCCTTTGAGATGCACGTGCTTGGGGATTACCTCATACGCCCTCCTGATTGAACACACCCGTTTCCCCGCACTTCACGCTCCTTCCCTCAATGGCTGTTGGGAACCTTGGTGTGTCATTTCCTGGGACTGGATGGTCTTTTATTGGGTAAAATTCTTGTGTTTTTTTTTTCTTATTTCTACCAGAAGATATGACAGGCTGCTTGTTCAGAGTAAAACCCTTCACCTTTTCTATAGCTCCACCCCTCCTGAGCCTATGATAAGCTTCCTTATCACCTACCCCCCTGCTTAAGCTATTACGGAAGATGGTGTGAACTGTTGATTGAAAGTCTTCTGTACAGTCCGTCATACTGGGGAAAGGGCATCCGCATTCTTGTGTAACTTCCCAGCACGATGTTCCATCTTGAAAATCAAAATGCCTGTCTAAGGCCATGTCAACCAGCTGGTGTTTCTGCGGTAATTCTCGTCAACCTGGGGCATTTTAGGTTCTTTCCATTTCTGCAGACCACCTTAAGTGGGGGCAGAGATGGTCCCAAATGTGTAAACAACTGGAACTTTCTCCCTGTAAAGGTAAAAAATCCATATAAATGCCCTCCACTGACCACTTAAATATAGCATAAACATGTCCCTATTTCTATTGTGGAATACTTTTGTTTCAGCGGTGGGACAATCTTCCTGCTCAGGTAAATCACAGGATGCTCCATGCCCCTCCCCATCATGACACTGGGATAAGGAACTGCTCGCGTAAGAAAAACCTACATCCGATTGCAGTCTGTTTGAAACCAGAAAGGGTTCGGCACTGAAGTCCACCACCATTTCAGTGAAACCGGGTCCTGTAAACACATCACAAAACATTTTCCTTTTAAGGACTTGCCTGAAAATCGCTTTTTCAGCTTTTCAGCGTCCCACTTTAGCGAATGGTTGTGGACAATTCTTCCGCAGCATATCCCGTAGGAAAAATTGCACATTCCTTCTCTGCAAAATTGTGGTAGTAAATCGCTTGCTGGTAGATATCCCAATGATATAGTCCCAAGAAAAACTTCCTCCTAGTTGTTTTCATTTGTTGTTGGAGGGGGAGGCTAGAAAAATTCCTGAATGCCTTATTCTACCACAGCCATACAAATTTACATTAGAGGTTTACGTTTTTGTCCTGCTTCCCCACAGGTGGCCCATAGGGTATTTTTACCTCTCCTATTTGCAAAGACGCCACACTTACAATTACACGGTGTCTTCTTGTTAGACAAAGTGATTCCCGCGTTGCTTCATGTGAGAAACACCCCCAAGGACTGTGGCCCTGATCCTCTTTAGATGCTCCGCCCAGGTGTTACTATGGATTATGACATCATCCATATATGCAAAAGCATAATTTTGGTGGGTTCAAAGTACCTGATCCACTAACCTTTGGCAGGTAGCCGCTGCTCCATGCAGTCCGAAAGGTATACTCTTGAACTGGAAAAGGCCAACGGGGGTGCTGAACGCAGTCTTCGGCTTCGACTCCCTGGTTAGAGGGATTTGCCAATATCCTTTTGTCATATCAAGGGTGGTTAAGTATTGAGCCTGTCCAACTGGTCCAACAGCTCTTCAATTCTTGGATTGGATATGCATCAAAAACTGATATTGCGTTTACCTGCCTGAAGTCAATACAAAATCTTAAAGATCCATCAGGCTTCGGCACCAGGACTATAGGGCTATTCCAGGGACTCTGACTCCTCTATTACTCCCATGTCCAACATCTCTCTGGACTTGTGCCACAACTTCCTGTCTCTTGGCTTCAGGCAAGCGGTATGGCCTTTGACGAACTCCTTTCCCAGGTGGAGTTATTATTTCATGGGCAACCAAATGTGTCTCCCCAGGTATGGGTGTCAACACATCTGGGAATTCTTTAAGCAATTTCCTAATTTCTTCCTGTTGTACCACTGTCAGGTCCTCACCTATTTGGGGCTCTGATTTTTCTTTACAATCAGATACCTGGGGTCCCAAATCTTCCTCTTCATTCACCTCCCTCTCTCGAGCACAGGTGGCAGCTAGGCTTTTAACCCCTTTGAACGTCAGTAGAACCAAAGCCTTTGGTTCCACGCTCAGAATTTTCCAGGGATGTGACCTCCTCCACAGGTGGAAAACCCAGTCTCTCACAGATCCAATTGGGCAATTCTGTCTCCTGTCTTCACGTGATAATCATTCTGTCCAAAATTAAATAACAGAACTTTAATATTGCCCCTGTAATGGGATCAATTACTCCCGCACCCACATCGATGAAATATTTAAGGGCTAATCCGGATCTTGGGGCTACTCTCCCATAGCATCCAATAGGTATTTTCCACTTGCAGACCAGTGTCAACCAGGGCTCTCCCTTGGCTAGGTACAGTCACATTTTCTATGCTGCACAGGTCAAACCCAGCAGCTTGAGGGGTTGCCCGCTTAGGAACTTGGGCCTTCTCTGTGACCCTATGGTACTTTAAGACAAATGTCTGCTTCGGGGTAGTTTGGTCTTCTGGACGCTTAACCATCTTTTTAGCTGGGGTCTGAGGACTTCCAAATAAAGGCCCGGGAGCTATTACCATTAAACCTTCTCCCTCCTTCTTTCCTAGTCCTTCCACTAGACCCTGTTTAAATCTTGGCCAGTCTCTTCCTAGAACCAAATCAAAGGGTAGCCTAGGCACCACTGCTAACAGGACTTCCTCTTGTTCCCCCAGGCACTTAACCTTTAGCCTATAGGTGGGGTATGATGTTGCAGCAGCATGAATGCATCTGATGTGAACTTGGGCTTTCAGGGTTTATAGGCACAAATCCTTCTTGGGCCTCTATCCTCTTCCAAAGCCTTTTTGACATCATACTCTGGTCTGCCCCAGAGTCTAACAAAGCATTTGTGGTAATTCCTTGCACATCAACCATCAAAAGAAATCCTTCTTTGGGCTGTTTTAAATCCACACCCATTAAGCTAGTGTGTGTCTGGCATCCCTTTTCTAAAATGTCCCCATTTTCCACACTTGAAAACATTTCTTTCTACTCCACTGTGTCATCTGGTATGGCACAGTGCATTTATTTTCAGAAACATTTTTAATTATTTTCTTTTCTGATACTGCACAGCTCGCCTCAGCACCCATCTTCAGAGGGCCACCCATTCTATGGCAAGCCTGCGTGGCTTCCAAGAATCTCTCTGCTAGCATGGTTGCCTCTCCAAGATTTTGGCAATTTTGCTGTATAAGGAAAGTGTGCAAATCTTTAGGCACAGCATACATAAATTGTTCAAGCATAATAATGTCTAATAACATTTCTACCGTCTTTTGCTCAGGCTCCAACCATTTTACAGCTAATCCTCTGATTCTCTGACTCAGAGCCCTGGGTGTTTCACCCACTCTCAATGTAGTAGCTCTAAACATTCGCCTATACTCTGAAATAGACAACCCTAGGCGATCTCTAATAGCAGCCTTTACATCCTTATAATTCAAAGCCTGGGCTGCTGGCATTGCTCTATAAGCTGCACGCGCCTCTCCAGTTAATGAGGCTGCCAGCCTTACTGCCCACTGGGTCTCTGGCCATGCTACAGCTTGTGCCACTCTTTCCAACGACTCTAGAAAATCATCAACCTTCTCAACTGGAGTTAGCTTCCCTACACTAAATGCCCCAATCCCTGGATTGAGTCCCACACTGTCCACATGTGGTGTACCAGTATTTACTGCTGGTCTTGCATCTGGTCCACTTTGGTTCTGCAGCTTAACTAAGGGCTTGCACCAGATCAAGCACTGGCTTCTGCTGGTCCATTAGGGCTTTCATAGCAGTGTCCTGAGCCTGCTGTGCTAGCTCCTGTTGCCTGCTAAACTGGGCTGCCATCCAGCTAGCCATCTCCCTCGGATCCATCTTGATCCCTGCAAGAAAACACAAAAAAACCCCACAGTGCACCACCTTCCAAACAGGGGTTTTTTCCCTACTTTTTTTTTTCAATTACCCCTGTGCCTTACTCCCATCCACCACTAGACATGCCCAGGTACTTGTACCTTATGCCAGTGATGAATCCAGCTCTGCACAGGGGTTCTTTTCTTCCTGGAACAGCTACCTGGAACAGCCACCTCTCCACCAAAGTGCAGTTGAGGGAAAATCTTTCTTTCAGCTTTTAAGCTTGAACTGTCTTTTCCTTCAGACTTGAGTTGTAATCCTTAGCAAGTAAATCCTTTGCGCAAAAGCAATCCGAAAAACTACGCCATTTGTCAGACGGGTGCCTGGGTGAGAATGTTCACAGTCTTGGCAAAGGCATATATTATGATTTGCAAGGGATTGTGAGAAATGTAGTCCATTCACACCAGACACAGCCGTTCACAATAATTAGTGTGTGCTTGAGTGTAAAGCCAATAAGATATTTATTTATGGGGTTATTTCTCCCAACACAGATATGCTTGGTAGCACATAAAACATAACAGATACATGCTTTCAGTGTTAAACTTAGAAAACAAAATCAGGAAAACAACAGCTGAACTAAAACAACACTGTGTCAGGCAATCAAAGCAAAAGAATAAAGACCCATGAGGGTAACAAAATGGTCTTTTCTCTGTAGGCATCTCAACTAATATTTTCTTAGCAGCAGTGCTTTAATCAACAAACAAAACCCACACAAGTAGGGAAAAACTGTTCTCTCCTCAGGTTAACTTCTTATATCTTCACACATAGACTCAGAAGTGATTCCCTCAGAGGCTCACAAGCAATTAGGTAGGGCTCAATTGCTAGCAGTTACCCAGCTGAAACCCCTTAGCTGGCTTGCTTTCTACTGCGTGGCTCAAATCCTATTCAGGAGCTTTTCTGAGTAGATTAAAGAACAAGTTTGGTATTTCTTTGTGATGGTTGTTTGTACTTTGTAACAGTAAGTTACCAAAGGAGTTTAGACAGAGAGCAATCCATGTATTCACAGCCTGTATCTATAACCCCTTCTTCAACAATCATGGGTTCAATATCATGGATTGGCACAGAGGAATTTCTCAATGGAGCTCTCTCCGGAGAATACTTGTTTTCCCTGCTGTCTTTTCAAGGGTATAGCTAGGGCATAGATCAGTGTTTCATACCTGAGCTTCCCATCGCTGTTAGAGTTGCCCTCTCTACCAGTAGCCCTGGCCAGTATGGTAGTCCAGTTCCTTATGTCCAGCCCTTCCAATCCAGATCCCTGGACACTGGATCTCTTCTTCACATCACAATACCTTCTGGCACAGGTCCGAGGGTCCCTTCCAAGTGGCATGAGGCCGTCTCCCTCACGAGGTACCGGGTCTGGAGATTCCTCTAGCTCTGGCAGCACTCACTCCCTACCCTCTGTTTTCCCCCAGTCCCAATGGTGTAATGCTTGGCCTTTTTGAATGTCTCCCAGTATCGTACTGCTGCTGGACTCCTTTAGATCTCGCCAAATGCTTTTTCTCTTTCTTTTTCTTGCCAAAGGGTTTTCTTGCCCCTCTTTCTGTCCCGTCCGCATCTGGGCTTCTGTCTGCTTCTGATGATCCTCCAGATGATGAAGCTGTCCAAGATCATGAAGATAGTCCAAGCTCAAGATGAGGATAAATTCTCTGTAGATATAAACTCTATCTTTATTCTGCTTAGATGAGTGCTCCACCCTAGCACAGCGCAGCTGTGCTGAATCAGGCCCTGCCCTTTGAGATGAGTGCTTGGGGATTGACCTCATAGCCCTCCATGATTGAACAAACGTTTCCTCACTTCAGCTCCTCTAATGGGCTGTTGGAAACCATGGTGCATTCTGGGACTGGTAGTCTTTTATGGGAAAATTCCTGTTTTCTTATTTCTACCAGAAGGCTGGTGACAGGCTGCCTTGTTCAGAGTCCACTTCCACCTTTTCTATACCCCCACTCCCCTCCTGAGCTATGATAAGCTTTTTGTCTCCTTATCAACAGAGTGAAATAGGTTGATTCACATGAAATCTTGATACGACCTTCGGGAGGGGAAAAGAAGGAACTGGCCGTAAAATACCTTCTCCTGTGAAAAACTGTAGAAATGGTTCTCTGCACGAAAGCGCCTGAAGATCTGAAACTCTTCTTACGAAAACACAATGCCACCAAGAAAGGGGTCTTCCATGATAGCTCTTTGAGCGGAACCTCCTTGGAAGGCTCAAACGGAGGGGTCTGCTAAAGCCTCGAGGACTAAATTGAGAGTGCAGGCACACTGACAGAACCGGGAGGATGAATGTTCTTAACCGCTCTCAAGAACTGTAAAACATCTGGCTGACCGGAAAGGGGAACTCCCATCACTTTACCTCCGAAAACAGGACAGCGCCGCCAACTGCACCCGAAGGGTGGCGAGAGCTAAGCCCTTGTCCAGACCGTCTTGAAGGAAGGACAACACCTGTGGGACTAGGGCGTTGCCTGGGCCGGACACCTAGCACCAGTGCACCAGTGCTCAAAAATACGCCAAACGCGAGCGTAAGCTAGGGAAGTAGAACTCCTCCTAGCCCTCAAAAGAGTGGCTATGACTGACATCGAATAACCTCTACGCATCAACCGTTTCCTTTCAAGAGCCAAGCCGTAAGCGAGAAGCGATCCACATCCGGCATGAATAGAGGACCTTGATTCAATAGGTCCGACCGAGCCGGTAATTTCCAAGGCTTGTCTATCTGAAGACGGACTAGATCTGCATACCACGGTCTTCTGGGCCAATCTTGGGCAATGAGTATGACTCGACCATTGTGTCTTGCTATACGCTGAAGGACTCGGCCTATCAGAGGCCAAGGTGGAAAAACATAAAGAAGTATCCCGGAAGGCCACGGCTGTGCCAGGCCGTCGAGACCTTCCGGCATACACTCCCTGCGCCTGCTGAAAAATCGACTCGCTTTGGTATTTGAGAAGGTGGCCATCAGATCCATTACTGGCTGACCCCAGCGGTGGGTGAGGTTGCAAAACACTGCCATGTTCAATTGCCATTCTCCAGGATCTATCACATGCCGGCTGAGATAATCGGCTTGTACATTGTCTCGTCCTGCCACGTGCGCCGCCGAAAGAGCCAGCAGGTGCGTCTCTGCCCAATACATCAGGCTTTGACTCTCCTCCAATAACTGTGAACTGCATGTTCCTCCCTGCCGATTTATATAGGACACCGTCACTGCATTGTAGGAAAAAACTCGCACCGCCTTCCCTTTGACGAGATGAAGAAACTCTTGCAGAGCCAGCCGAACCGTTCGGAGCTCCAAAAGATTTATGGAGGAACCTTCCATCTCCGGTGGCCAAAACCCCTGAGCCATCTGTGACTGACAATGTGCTCCCCAGCCCGCAAGGCTGGCGTCTGTCGTGAGTAGAACCCAGTCTGGAGGGCTCAGCAGCACCCCCGACCGGAGATGGACGGGATCCAGCCACCACTGTAAACTGTCGGTCACTTCCTGCGACCGAAGCAATCTTCGATCCAGCGGATGATCCTGTGGCGACCACCTGGACAGCAAGGCCTGCTGCAAGGGACGCATGTGCGCCCGTGCCCATGGCACTAGTTCCAAGGATGCAGTCATGGAACCGAGTAGTTGTAAGTAACGCCACGCTGTTGGAGCTTTCAAGCGCAAGAATGCTGTTACTTACTTGCCTTAAAATCTTTTGTACCCTGAGTTCCGGCAAAAACACTGCCCCCAGATTGTATCGAACACTGCTCCCAAATAAAGGAGCCGCTGTACCGGTTGCAACTGACTCTTGGCTTGGTTTATAACCCAGCCCAACCGTTCCAGCAGATTGACCACCCGCGCCGTTGCTACAACCGACTCCGACACGGACGGTGCCCGAATCAACCAGTCGTCGAGATAAGGGTGCACCAGAACTCCCTGTCTCCTTAACGCCGCCGCCACCACCACCATTTATTTATTTATTTTATTTAACAGTATTTCTAAACCGCCTTATCTTAATAATCAAGGTGGTATCACAGCAAGCAATCAGGTAAAGTGGGTGTGTTATACATGCAGTGAGGGTGAGACTTAGTTGTGTGTGGGCTGAGTTGTGTGCTAGATTTGTTTGAGCTATGTACAAAGTGGGCTATCTACAGTGGTGCTAAAAACATATTTTATATACATACAGTGTTTAGGAGGTATGGTGAGCTGTTGTTCATTCTCTTAGGTTATGTGATGTGTCCATAGTGCTCTATGAACAGCATGGTTTTCAGCTGTTTTCTGAAGGTGTTTTCGTGAAGGTGCAGGGCGCCGTTGCCAATCCAAAGGGCAACGCTTGGAATTGAAAGTGACCCATGGGCACCGCAAAGCGTAAAAACATTTGATGCTCCGGCCGGACAGGAATATGGACATAGGCCTCTGTGAGATCTATGGACGTAAGCACCTCTGAGGGCTGCACCGTGCAAATAACCGACCGAAGAGTCTTCATGCGGAAATGCGGAACTCTCAGACAGCGGTTGACGTGCTTGAGATCCAAGATAGGACGAAAAGATCCCTCCTTCTTGGGTACCACGAAATAAATTGAGTATTGACCTAAGCCTAACTGGTCGCGAGGAACCGGCACCACCACTTGGAGTCGAAGCAATCGATGAAGAGTCTCCGCAACCGCCCTTGCTTTCTCCATCAACCCACAGGGAGACAACACGAAAGCGTCTGTCAATGGGCGAGCAAATTCGAGAGCGTAACCTTCGAGAAATAAATTTCTAGAACCCAGAGGTCTGATGTTATCGTGGTCCAGACGGGAAAGGAAAAAACTGAAGACGACCTCCTACCGGAATTTCCATCTGGACCAAGCTCCCTTCATTGTGGCTTTTTGTTAGAGTTCTGCTGGGTTGAAAAATAACCTCTGCCGAACCCCCGAGCTCCCCGAAAGGACTGCCCACAAGCTATAAAGCGTCCCCTTTGGTAAGGGGCAAACCTAGAACCTCTGAATCTGTGAAAGTCTCTCGACAGAGCCTTGTGCAGACTGCTAGGCTTCTGACCTTTCGGACGATCCTCCGGAAGCCTACCCCCTTTAGAGTCACCGAGATCTTTTTACAATCTTTTCCAAGGCTGCCCCCAAAAAGTAGCGGGCCCTTGTACGGCAGCTTACTGAGACGCGCTTTAGAGGAAACGTCCGCCGCCCAATTCCGTAACCATAGAAATCTTCTGGCCGCAATGACCGAAGCCATAGACTTCGCTGAGACCCTGACCAGATCATAGAAGGCATCAGCTAAGTATGCCGCGGCTGACTCTAGCTTTGCACCTTCTTCATCCTCTCCTTTAGAATGAGTCCTGCCTTGAATCCACCGAATGGATGCTCTGGAAACATAAGCGCCACAGATAGCCGCTCTGAGCGACAAGGCGCAGGTTTCAAAAGTCTGCTTTAAAAGAGATTCTAATTTCCTGTCTTGCAAATCTTTGAGGGCCGCTCCACCCTCCACCGGAATAGTGATCTTTTTTGTTACCGCTGATACCAAGGCATCCACCTTAGGCATCTTTAATAAATCCTGTTCCTCTTGCGGTAAAGGATACAAACGGCCGATAGCTCGAGCTCCCCGAAGAGTAGCTTCCGGACATTCCCACTCAGATTCTACCATCTGCTTCATAACCCTGTGCACAGGAAAACATCTTTGCTCCGTTTTAAATCCCTGGAGCAGAGGATCCTCCAAAGGCTGTTCCTGAGTCGTTGGTAGTGCAAGATTCAACGCTGCTAGCGTTTGCGAAATAAGTGCACCTAACTCTTCCTTCCTAAAAACTCGAAATATACTAGGATCCTCATTGTCTCCCATGTCCCCCTCCTCTGGATCAGTGGCCCACTGATCCAGGCCAGAGTCCGCAAGGAGCTCTCCTTCTTCTATTCCCTGGAGTTCAGGGATGAGCAGGCCGACGCTATCGGCGCATCTCTGTAACCCCTGGAATGAGTTGGATGTGCCCTCACACCGAGTTCCAAGGGAGAAATGCCCTGCACCGGGTTAAGAGAGGACAGGGGGATAGGGTCCTTAACCTGCACTTGATGCCTCTTAAGACAATAAGCCTGATGTAAAGCCAAAATGAAATCAGCTGAGAAAGCAGATTCTAAGCTGCTAGGCGTTGTAACTAAAGCTTATGGAGGAGCTTCCCCCATTGTAATAGGCTTTTTAGACTTCGCCTTTTTCTTTGCGGTACCCGCCTTACTAGCACTCAAAATGTTGGAATTATCAGAAATGGCTGCCTTTCCCGCCATTTCTGACTTGTTCTGAGGGCCCCCTGACCGATCGCAGGCATCTGAACTGCCCTCCATACCGGCGATCGGAACCGCGACGGAAAACCAGAGTTTAAAAGAAAACCACGCACAGAATTAAGCCTCTGGAGCAACGTGGCGATTTGAACCGCCGCCAGACAAACAAGAAACCGGATTAACCCGCTGCGTTACGTAGTTAAAACTGCCCCGATCCAAACTGCCAATGCCAAGCTGCCCCGAAGCAAAATAATCAAAGAAAACCCCGGAATCCGACTGACCTTAGTGAAGCCGAGTACCGCTGTATTTCTCTGCTCAGAACACTTGATACCGCTGCTAGCGGGAGAGTGATTCTGGCCCCGGGGGCGGGCTGAAGATCTCTGGGGCTCCCAGTATCCACTCTCACCCCCAGCAAAGAAGCTGAACACTAAGGCAGGCTCTGTCTTTCAGCTCTGATGAAACCGGTCTACTCTCTACACTGGTAAACAGAACTGTTTATAAACTAGAACAAAGAGCCCTTGCTAGAGCTCTAAACTTGCTTAAGAAAGAATAAAGAAAAAAAGAAAATTAAACTAATTTTTTTCTCCACATGTCATCTCACTATGTCCTGGAGCAGTCAGCTACCATCCCTTCAGCTGCTGAGGACTGAAAGACTGAGGAAGGACCAGCAGGGGGAGCCAGTCACTGTTTCAACAAAACTTCAGTTTTTCAGTCCTCAGCTGCTGGAGAAGGTTGACAACCCCTATAGTGCCTGGACTGGCCCGGAGAGACGATGAGGAAACTATTTGGAGCCTGCACCAGAAGACATATGAGAAGAGACTTGAAGATCTAAATATGTATACGCTAGAGGAAAGGAAGGACGGGGAGATATGATTCAGACCTTTAAATACTTGAGTATTAATGAACAAACAAATCTTTTTCAATGAGGAGGAAGCTGTAAAACTAGAGGGCATAACATGAAACTGCAAGGGGGTAAACTGAAAGACAACGTCAGGAAATCCTTTTTCACTGAAAGGGTGGTGGATGCTTGGAATGCCCTCCCGATGGAAGTGATGGGAGCAAATACAGTTACTGAATTCAAAATGGCATGGGACAGATACAGTGGATCCCCTTATAGCAACAGGATAAAATCAAAATAAATTGAATTATCTCTTATATCTCAACAAAAGCATATGGAGGGGTGACCTGCACGGAGCAGCAGGTGCACCTACTCTTACCATCTTGGCAGAACTAGAGGACCATGCTGGTCTTTATCTGCCGTATACTATGTTTACTATGTTAAAATAATATTTTAAGTTTCTATAACTGAACTGAAGACCTAACAAGTCTCCCACATTCAGGTCATCTGTCATACCTCTGACAAGAAAGAGTAGTTACTCACCTGTAACAGGTGTTCTCCAGGAGCAGCAGGAATCAGTCCTCACATATGGGTGACGTCAGCGCCGACGGAGCCCTCGCGGAGCAATTTCCCCAGCTTTCAAAGAAAGCCTTTGGGAATTGCAGCGTGCATGCGCGGTCCCCTTCCCACCCAAGGGTGCCATCTTGCTCAGTCTGATGACATAGCTAAAAGACAGCAAAAAATTTAGCAAAAACGAAAGATAGGACTGCAACTCCGAGGGGAGGAGGGAGGGTTGTGAGGACTGATTCCTGCTGCTCCTGGAGAACACCTGTTACAGGTGAGTAACTACTCTTTCTCCAGGACCAAGCAGGAAGTCAGTCCTCACATATGGGACTCCCTAGCTTAAGGCTACCGGAGACCTCAAACGGAAAAAATGAGCTTCCTCTAGCTCAGTAGCACAGAAGGAAGGAATCTTCTCTGAAAACGCCCCGACCGGTAGCCCAACATCAGGGCCGGAGGGTAGGAGTTGCCTAAACCTCAAAGAGATTATGGAGGACTGCCTGACCGAAAGCACTGTCCCTGCGGGACTCCCTCTCCAGGCAGTAATGGGCCACAAACGTCTGGCTTGAAGACCAAGTAGCGGCCCGGCAGATGTCTGCCAATGGAACAGAGCGGAGATGAGCCACTGACGCAGCCTTCGCCCTAACACGATGAGCCGTGACACGACCCTCCAACGAGAGGCCGGCTGCCCCATAAGCCCAAGCGATACAGTCAGCAACCCATATGGACAAAGTACGCTTGGAGACAGGTAGCCCCAACTTATTGGGGTCATTAGAAACGAAGAGCTGAACAGCCCTCCTATGCTCCCGCGTACGGTCAAGGTAGAAGGACAAGGCCCTCCTACAGTCCAGGGTATGCAGGACCATTTCAGCCCGGCTGGAGTGCGGCCTGGGAAAGAAGGTTGGAAGAACCACCTTTTGGTTGAGATGAAAAGGAGAAACCACTTTAGAAAGAAATTTAGGGTGAGTCCGTAAGACTACCCTATTCCTGTAGAACCTAGTGTAAGGAGGATCAGACACTAGGGCCTGCAGTTCACTAATGCGCCTAGCAGAGGTAAGGGCTACCAAAAAACAAGGTTTTCCAGGAAAGAAAACGAAGAGGGCAGGTAGCCATAGGTTCAAAGGGCGGACAGGTAATCTGCTGCAAGACCACATTCAGATCCCATTCAGGGGCTGGTGGGCACAAAGGAGGCTTAAGGAGGAGGCCTCGGAGAAAACGAGCCACCAAAGGGTGGTTGGAAAGAGGCCTGCCATCCACCGGTGCGTGATGCGCAGAGAGAGCACTGAGGTGGACTCTGACAGAGTTGGACTTAAGGCCCAGATTGGAGAGGTAAAGCAAATATTGCAAGACCACTGCCACCAAGCAGGAGAAGGGATTCTCAGACTGCTGAGCACACCACACGGAGAACCTACGCCACTTAAGAGCGTAGGACTTCCGGGTGGAGGGTCGCCTGGAGGCCAAGACGACCTCTTCCACCTCACGAGGCAGCAGGAGGGGAGCAAGGACTACCCTTTCAGCAGCCAGGCCATCAGATGAAGGGACCGGAGGTTGGGGTGTAGGACAGTCCACTGATCCTGTGACAGGAGATCGGGTTGAAACCCCAGAGGAAGAGGAGTGTCTACCGCCAGCTGCATTAGAAGCGGGAACCAGGGTTGTCTCGGTCATCGGGGAGCTACTAGGATCATCGAGGCTCTGTCTCTGAGAACTTTGAAGAGCGTCCGAGACACCAGTGGCATGGGAGGAAAGGCATACAAGAGGCCTGTGGACCATGGAATCAGGAAAGCATCCACCGCCACTCAGAGGATGCGGTTGTCGAGAGCAGAATTTGGGAAGCTGCCGATTCAGGGGACTGGCAAATAGATCCATGGTGGGGAGGCCCCACTTGAGAAAGATCTGCTGAACCACCAACGGATCCAATCTCCACTCATGAGGTTGGAGGATCCTGCTCAGCCTGTCTGCCAGGTAATTTCTTGACCTGGGAGATAGACAGCTTTGAGCAGGATGCTGTGAAGGACGGCCCAAGAGCACAGTCTCCGTGCCTCCTGACAGAGAAGGAAGGAGCCTGTACCTCCTTGTTTGTTCACGTAGAACATTGCAACTTGATTGTCCGTCTGGACCAGCACAGACTGGTGAGAAGTGAGGTGGGAGAAGGCTCTCAGAGCTAGGCAGATGGCTCTGAGCTCCAGGAAGTTTATCTGCTGAGCAGACTCCCAAGGAGTCCAGAGGCCTTGAGTACATGTCCCTTGGCAATGTGCTCCCCAACCTAGGAGAGAAGCATCTGTTGTCAGCACCTGAGAAGGCGGAGGAGATTGAAAATCCACTCCCAGCAGCAGGTTTGGTAGATAAAGCCACCACCGCAGAGAAGAGACCAGCAGGTTGGATACCTGTACTGAGTCCGCCAGGCTCCCCGTGGCCTGATGCCATTGAGTGCGAAGGCACCATTGAGCAGGACGCATGTTCAGGCGGGCATTTGGGGTTACATGGACCATGGAAGCCATATGGCCGAGCAGTCTCAGAAATTGCCTGGCAGAGACCAGGGAATTGCTGCGAAAGTGGCTGGCTAGATCCATGAGCCTGTGTGCCCTGTCTAGAGGCAGGAAGGCCCGCGCCTGAAGTGTGTTCAACCTTGCGCCGATGAATTCGAGATTTTGAGAGGGGAGCAAAGTGGACTTTGCGAAGTTTATGACAAATCCCAAGTGCTGGAGTAGAGTCACAGTGCGATGAGTGGCCTGAGTGGCCTCTTGGGAAGACTGGGCCCTGATAAGCCAGTCGTCCAGGTATGGAAATACAAAGAGGCCTTGAAGTCTTAGATAGGCCGCCACCACTGCTAGGCATTTGGTGAACACCCTGGGGGCGGAGGATAGGCCAAAGGGCAGTACTCTGTACTGGTAATGATTTCCTCCCACAACAAACCTGAGATATTGTCTGTGGTCTGGATGAATAAGGATGTGAGTATAGGCATCCTTTAGATCTAAAGAGCATAGCCCGTCTCCCTGCTGGAGGTAGGGCAGCAGAATTCCAAGGGTAAGCATCTTGAACTTTTCCCTGGCCAGGAACTTGAGGTTTCGCAAGTCCAGGATGGGTCTGAGGCCTCCTGTTCATTTTGGTATCAGAAAGTACCTGGAATAAAAGCCTTGACCTCTCAGGTGGTGGGGCACCGGTTCCACAGCCTGTTCCTGAAGAAGACTTGCCAACTCCTGAAGGAGTAAGTCCCTGTGCAGAGGGAGTCTTGGAGGCTCCCCTGGAAAGTAGGAGGGAGGTACCTGGTGAAAATGAAGAAGATAGCCTTTTTGAACTATATGGAACACCCAGGTATCTGATGTGATGGCTGACCACCTGTGGGCAAAGTGGACCAGCCGGCCTCCTGTGCTGAGAGAAACCAGCGGAGGGGAAGAGGCTATGCTGATGGAGTAAAAAATCCCCCACCCTGCTGAGCAGGGGCCGGTGTTGTGGGCTTGGGGGCCTGCTGCCTACGGGACCCATTACCCCGTCCCTTGGCCTGCTGACCCTGTTGGGGAGCTGCTGAGGCCTGATAATGAGGATAGTGTTTATAGGCAGCCGCCTTCCTCGGGTAAAAGGGCTTTTTCCTCGAGCCCTTCTTCTTCTGAGAAGGGGCAGAGTTTTTTCTGGACAGCCGAGTCCTGGTCAGAGTCTCGGTCTCGATCTGTGCAGCCTTTTCAGCCATGGGCTTGCCAAAGAGGTTTTCACCTCTGCAGGGGACATCGACCAACTTGTCCTGTACCCATGGCTCGAGGTCGGATGACTGAAGCCAAGCCTGTCGGCGGGCACCGATGCCGGCTCCAGCTACTCGAGCTGATGCTTCGAAGCCATCGTAGGCTGCCCGAGAGATAAACTTCGAGCACTCTCGAATGCCAGTGGACAAGGCCTGGAACCTCTGCAAAGGTTCCTCGGAGAGACCAGCAGAGAACCCGGCAATTTCTTTTGCCAGGTCCCGGAGATACATGCCCATATAGAGCTGGTAGGTCTGGACTCAACAAGCAAGCATAGAGCCCTGGAAGCACTTCCTACTGAGGGCATCCAGGTTCCGGGCCTCCCAGCCGGGAGGCACCGAGGAGTGCGTCTTCTGACTCTTGAGTCGATGCATGGCCGATTCCACCACCATGGAATGGTGCGGTAGTTGTGCCTTTTGGAACCCGGGGCTCTTGCGGACTCGATAAATGGAATCAACCCGCTTGCTTAACACTGGCGCCGATGCCGGGCTCTCCCACATGCGGAAGAGAAGTTGTTCCAGCATCGGAGGAACCGGTACAGTAAAGGCCTCCTTTGGGGGAGAGTCATACTGGAGGGCATCGAGCTCTTCGGCTCGAGGCTCCTCCTCGGGATCCGCAGGGAATGCCAAGGCCTTGGCCATATCCAGCACGAAGTCCGAGAACCGGGTATCCTCCAGGGGGGGGGGGGGGACCGTCTCCGAGGTTCGGACTCGGGCGAGTCCGATGGGACGCACCGAGTCCGAAAAGTACCAGGGGACTCTTCGTCCTCCGTTTCCCAGGCTGACTCCTCGGAGGAATCGAGCGGCTCCGGTCGGGCGGGCACCGATGCCCTCCGCCCCGACGCCGAGGGTGTCGGCGTCGACGACCTCGGTCCCGAACGGGAGGCCGAGGGAGACCGCGACCGAGGATCGTCTCGAGCTCGCATGGACTCGAGGATCGGCTCGGTCTCCGGGGTCGAATTGGACGTCGACGTCCCGGTGGCCGGGGAAGATGCACCGGCGAGGCCAGCGATCAATGCCCGCTGCTGGTCCATGAAGGCAGCCAAACTGCTCTCCAAGGCCGTCAACCTGAGTCCGAGCTCAGGAGACCCAGCAGCCCCCGACGGCGTCGGGCCCGACGTCGGCTCCTTCGGAGGCGAGTCCACGAGGACTACAGTACTCACGTGTCTAGGAGACTCCATCTCGAGACGAGGATGTTTCGAAGGCCTCTCCGACTCCGAGGACCCGGGACGGCTATCGGGGCTATGCAACCTGGCCCTCGAGGAACCAGGAGCGTCCACCGACGCCGCCCTCACGGGTTTCTTCTTCCGATGATGTTCCCGGGCAGGAGACCCCCGCTCAGAGGAACTCCGATGATGCTCAGGACCGGAGTCCCGGGACGTCGAAGCCTCTGACGAGGTCCGGGCCTGGCCGGACACGGAGTCAGAGAAGATTCTCTCTTTTTGTTGCTGCCGACTCCTCAACGCTTTAGAGGACATCTTGCCACATGGACCACAGATCATCGGGTCATGATCGGGTCCGAGGCAGCGGAGGCAGCAGTCGTGTGTGTCGGTAAGAGACATAAGTTTCTTACACCAATCACACTTTTTAAACCCGCTGGCAGCCATCGGGGGAAAAAGGGCCCCTGCGAGGTCAAAAGACAGGGCTGCCAGTGAAAAAAGAAAAAATGGCGTGAACACTAGTCACGAAGGACAAAAACCGAAAAAATTACGAACGGACTCGATACCGGTGTATCGGGTCCGGGCGGGAAAAGGATCCGGCGTCGAACCGAGAAAAGAAAAACAAATAAAATCAACTTTTTCAGCGGCGATCACAAACAGCCTCTGTAGGGCTCCGCAGAAAAAAGACGACTGAGCAAGATGGCACCCTTGGGCGGGAAGGGGACCGCGCATGCGCGCTGCAATTCCCAAAGGTTTTCTTTGAAAGCTGGGGAAATTGCTCCGCGAGGGCTCCGTCGGCGCCGACGTCACCCATATGTGAGGACTGACTTCCTGCTTGGTCCTGGAGAAAGCTGAAACTCCTGCTTGGAGGGGGAGAGGGGGTAGGAGGAACATGGTGCATGGTGCTTTAAGAGGTACTCTCTGCGTCAGCACTGCTACTGGCCGAACAAGATCTCACAGATGTGCTGCATTGCCCTGCTGCAATGGACCTGCCATTGGTTCTGCATCTGTGTGTGTCCCCTAAAGCACAGCCATGGAGCACAGCGCCAGGAGTGTCCTCCTTTCCCAGCATCCAGCACCTCCACGGTGCACATGCTTTACCTCTTTGCTGTAATGTGCATCCATATCCACAAAGCCCCCTCCCCCCTCCCTACTCTAGGCATCTAGAGCTGAATTGAAGAGAAATGGAGGGTGTCAATAAACAAAAGGACCATATCCTACAATAGATGGCGTTACAATAGTGCATTTTCATTTTCACAATATTGCTCTCTGCAGTTAGCAAATATTAAGCAGACAGCCAGAGAATAATTGTTTAGAAAGGCTTCAGCGTCTGATTGCTATATATGTGTTCAAATATATTTTGTCACACACAGAAGTCTGACGTTTTTCAGTATTAATTATCATGCATACCCTGTCCTAACAGACACTTGAAAAATTAGTATACTGAGTTCCAAGATATGTGTCTGCTGTTTATGCATTTGCCTGAGGCTATACTTTTTCTCCACAGTGGAAAGTCAGATACATACCATGCTGGTATTTTTTTACAGTTTGGTCTAGCTTCTCTTTTTAAATACCAATTAAAGCAATGCCTCCCAGGCAGGAATTATTAATAAAGACGAGATGGAAAAAAACAATAGTTCAAGGAACCCACCCTCCCTCTTTCTCTTTATTACTTAATAATCACATGCCCCACATTCCTTAAAAGCTATAATTCAAAACAGCTATTACTTCCCACATTGTCTGTATTCTGATGTTGAAAACACCTTTGTCAAAGTTTTAGGTTGTGGTAAAGTGTTGTTCTCAGGCAGGAAATGAAAGTTTAAGGTGTGCAGATACCGTTTAAAACATTAGGGCTTTGATGCAGCAAACTATGCTATGCTCAAGCTTGAAATTTTCCCACTCTAGTCTTTCTCCCCGATGCAGAAAGTAAGCTAGCATAGGAAAATCCAGAGCAAAAACACTGTGCTAAAGCATAGCACAGTGGGCATGATAATAACATGCAATACAATGAATAAGAGTAGTTACTCACCTGTAACAGGTGTTCTCCAGGAGCAGCAGGAATCAGTCCTCACATATGGGTGACGTCGGCGCCGACGGAGCCCCCGTGCGGAGCATTTCCCCAGCTTTCAAAGAAAGCCTTCGGGAATTGCAGCGCGCAAGGGTGCCATCTTGCTCAGTCTGATGACATAGCTAAAAGACAGCAAAAAAAATTAGCAAAAATAAATCATATGAGTGCAACTCCAAGGGGAGGAGGGAGGGTTGTGAGGACTGATTCCTGCTGCTCCTGGAGAACACCTGTTACAGGTGAGTAACTACTCTTTCTCCAGGACCAAGCAGGAAGTCAGTCCTCACATATGGGACTCCCCAGCTTAAGGCTACCGGAGACCTCAAGCGGAAAAAATGAGCTCCCTCTAGCTCGGCAGTACGTAAGGAAGGAATCTTCTCTGAGAACGCCCCCGACCGGTAGCCCAACACCAGGGCCGGAGGGTAGGGGTTGCCTAAACCCCAAAGAGATTATGGAGTACTGCCTGTCCGAAAGCACTGTCCCTGCGGGACTCCCTCTCAAGGCAGTAATGGGCCGCAAAAGTCTGGCTTGAAGACCAAGTGGCGGCCCGGCAGATGTCTGCCAACGGAACAGAGCGGAGATGAGCCACTGACGCAGCCTTCGCCCTGACACGATGAACCGTGACACGACCCTCCAATGAGAGGCCGGCTGCCCCATAAGCCCAGGCGATACAGTCAGTGACCCATATGGACAAAGTACGCTTGGAAACAGGTAACCCCAATTTATTGGGGTCAAAAGAAACGAAGAGCTGAACAGCCCTTCGATGCTCCCGCGTACGGTCAAGGTAGAAGGACAACGCCCTCCTACAGTCCAGGGTATGCAGGACCATCTCAGCCCGGTTGGCATGAGGCCTGGGAAAGAAGGTCGGAAGAACCACCTCCTGACTGAGGTGAAAAGGGGAGACAACCTTAGGAAGAAACTTCGGGTGAGTCCGTAAGACTACCCTATTGCTGTAGAACCTAGTGTAAGGGGGATCAGACACTAGTGCCTGAAGTTCACTTACTCGCCTAGCAGAGGTAAGAGCTACCAGAAACAAGGTTTTCCAGAAGAGAAAACGGAGAGGGCAGGTAGCCATAGGTTCAAATGGCGGACAAGTAATCCGCTGTAAGACCACATTCAGATCCCACTCAGGGACTGGTGGACGCAAAGGGGGCTTAAGCAGGAGGAGGCCTCTGAGAAAACGAGCCACCAAAGGGTGGTTGGAAAGAGGCCGTCCGTCCACTGGCGAGTGGTGCGCTGAGAGAGCACTGAGGTGAACCCTGACAGAGTTGGACTTAAGGCCTAGATTGGAGAGGTAAAGCAAATATTGCAATACTACCGCTATCAAGCACGAGAAGGGATTCTCGCTGTGCTGAGCACACCATGCGGAGAATCTACGCCACTTAAGAGCGTAGGATTTCCTGGTGGATTGCCACCTAGAGGCTAAGACTACGTCTTCCACCTCTCTAGGCAGTAGCAGGGGAGCCAGGACTACCCTTTCAGCAGCCAGGCCATAAGATGAAGGGACGGGAGGTTGGGGTGCAAGAGAGACCCCTGGTCCTGAGACAGGAGATCGTGTTGAATCCCCAGAGGAAGAGGAGTGTCCACCGCCAGTTGCAGCAGGAGTGGGAACCATGGCTGCCTCGGCCACCTGGGGGCTATCAGAAACATTGAGGCCCCGTCCTTGAGGACCTTGAACAGTGTTCGGGACACTAGTGGCATGGGAGGAAACGATTACAGTAGGCCACGGAATCAGAAAGGCATCCGCTGCTACTCTGAGAGGATGCGGTTGTCTGGAACAGAATCTCGGGAGTTGCCGGTTCAGAGGACTGGCGAAAAGATCCATGGTGGGGAGGCCCCACCTGAGAAAGATCTGCTGAACCACCAATGGATTCAATCTCCATTCGTGTGGTTGCAGGATCCTGCTCAGTCTGTCCGCCAGGTAATTTTCTTGACCGGGGAGGTAGACAGCCTTGAGGAGGATTCCGTGATTGACTGCCCAAGAGCACAGTCGTTGTGCCTCCTGACAGAGAAGGAAGGAGCCCGTGCCTCCTTGTTTGTTCACGTAGAACATGGCAACTTGATTGTCCGTTTGGACCAGTACAGACTGGTGAGATATGAGGTGGGAGAAGGCTCTCAGAGCTAGGCGTATTGCCCGTAGCTCCAGGAAGTTTATCTGCTGAGCAGCCTCCCAAGGGGTCCAGAAACCCTGAGTACATGCCCCTTGGCAATGTGCTCCCCAACCTAGAAGAGAAGCATCTGTCGTCAGCACTTGAGAAGGCGGAGGGGATTGAAAACTCACTCCGAGTACCAGATTCGGAAGATGAAGCCACCATTGTAGAGAGGAGACGAGCAGGGAGGATATTAAGTCTGCAAGGCTCCCTGTGGCTTGATGCCACTGAGTTCGAAGGCTCCACTGCGCAGGCTGCATGTGCAGGCGGGCATTGGGGGTTACATGAACCGTGGAAGCCATATGGCCGAGAAATCTCAAGAATTGCCTGGCGGAGACCAGGGAATTGCTGTGAAACTGCCTGGCTACATCCATCAACCTGTGGGCTCTGTCCACTGGCAGAAAAGCCTTCGCCTGAAGAGTGTCTAGCCTCGCTCCTATGAATTCTAAGTTCTGGGACGGGAGCAAAGTGGACTTTGCAAAGTTTATGACAAACCCCAAGTGCTGAAGCAGAGCCACAGCGCGAAGGGCGGCTTGACTGGTCTCCTGGGAAGACTGGCCCCTTATGAGCCAGTCGTCCAGGTATGGAAACACAAAAAGACCTTGAAGCCTCAGGTAGGCCGCCACCACCGCCAGGCACTTGGTGAACACCCTGGGAGCGGAGGTTAGGCCAAAGGGTAGTACTCTGTACTGGCAGTGGTTTCCCCCCCCCCCCCCCCACAACAAATCTGAGATATTGTCTGTGGTCTGGATGAATAAGGATGTGAGTATAAGCATCCTTTAGATCTAAGGAGCATAGCCAATCTCCCTGCTGGAGGTAGGGCAGCAGGATTCCAAGGGTAAGCATCTTGAACTTTTCCCTCTCCAGGAACTTGTTGAGGTTGCGCAAGTCTAGGATGGATCTGAGGCCTCCTGTTATTTTTGGTACCAGAAAGTACCTGGAATAAAAGCCGTGACCTCTCAGGTGGTGGGGCACCGGTTCCACAGCCTGGTCCTTTAGCAGACTTGCTAACTCCTGAAGGAGTAGGTCCCTGTGCAGAGGGAGTCTTGGAGGCTCCGCTGGAAAATAGGAGGGTGGTACCTGGTGAAAATGGAGAAGATAGCCCTTGTGGACTATATGGAGCACCCAGGTATCTGATGTGATGGCTGACCACCTGTGGGCAAAGTGAGCCAGCCGGCCTCCTGTGCTGATGTGAGCCAGCTGAGAAGAGGCTATGCCTTGTGAGTCAAAAACCCCCATCCTGCTGAGCAGGGGCCGGTGTTGGTGGCTTGGGGGCCTTCTGCCTACGGGGCCCATGACCCTGCCCCTTGGCCTGCTGACCCTGTTGAGGAGCTGCAGAGGCCTGATAATGAGGGTATTGTTTATAGGCAGATGACTTCCTCGGGTAAAAGGTCTTTTTTCCCCGAGCCCTTCTTTTTCTGAGAAGGGGCAGAGGTTTTTCTGGACAGCTTAGTCCGGGTCAGAGTCTCGGTCTCGAGTTCTGCAGCCTTTTCAGCCATGGGCTTGCCAAAGAGGTTTTCACCTCAGCAGGGGACATCGACCAACTTGTCCTGCACCCATGGCTCGAGGTTGGATGACTGTAGCCAAACCTGTCGGCGGGCACCAATGCCGGCCCCGGCTACTCGGGCCGAAGCCTCGAAGCCATCGTAGGCTGCTCGAGAGATAAACTTCGAGCTCTCTCGAATACCAGTGGACAAGGCTTGGAACCACTGCAAAGGTTCCTCGGAGAGACCAGCAGAGAACCCGGCAATCTCCTTTGCCAGGTCTCTGAGATACATGCCCATGTAGAGCTGGTATGTCTGGACACGGCCAGCAAGCATAGAGCCCTGGAAGCACTTCTTACCGAGGGCATCCAGGTTCTGGGCCTCCCGGCAGGGAGGCACCAAGGACTGCATCTTCTGACTTTTTAGTCGATGCATGGCCGATTCCACAACCATGGAGTGGTGCGGTAATTGTGCCTTTTGGAACCCGGGCTCTTGCGGACTCGATAGATGGAATTGACCCGCTTGCTTAACACCGGCGTCGAGGCCGGGGTCTCCCACATACGGAAGAGCAGCCGCTCCAGCATCGGAGGAACCGGTACAGTAAAGCCCTCCTTCGGGGGAGAGTCATACTGGAGGGCCTCGAGCTCCTCGGCTCGAGGCTCCTCCTCGGGATCCGCGGGGAAGGCCAAGGCCTTGGCCAAATCCCGCACGAAGTCCGAGAACCAGGTATCCTCCGGTGGGGATCGTCTCTGAGGTTCGGACTCCGGTGAGTCCTATGGGACACACCAAGTCCGATAAGTGTCGGGTGACTTTTCGTCCTCCGTCTCCCAGCCCGACTCCTCAGAGGAGGAATCGAGCGGCTCTGATCGGGCGGGCACCGTTGCCATCCGCCCCGACGCCGAGGGTACCGGCGTCGACGACCTCGGTCCCGAACGGGAGGCCGAGGGAGACCATGGCCGAGGATCGACTCGAGCCCGCATGGACTCGAGGATCGGCTCGGCCTCCGGGGTCGACTTGGACGTCGATGTCCCGGTGGTCGGGGCAGATGCACCGGTGAGACCGGCGATCAATGCCCGCTGCTGTTCCATGAAGGCAGCGAGGCTGCTCTCCAAGGCCGTCAACCTGAGTCCGAGCTCAGGAGACCCAGCAGCCCCAGACTCGGGCCCCGACGGCGGCTCCCCTGGAGGAGAGTCCACGAGGACTACAGCACTCATGTGTCCAGGAGACTCCATCTCGATACGAGGATGCTTGGCAGGCCCCTCCGACTCCGAAGACCCGGGACGGCTATCGGGGCTATGCGACCTAGACCTCAAGGAACCAGGAGCGTCCACCGACGCCGCCCTCGTGGGTTTCTTCTTTCTGCGCTGTTCCCGCGAAGGAGACCCCCGCTCAGAGGAACCCCGACGCTGCTCGGGGCCGGAGTCCCGAGACGTCGAGGCCTCTGACGAGGTCCGTGCCCGTCCAGACGCGGAGTTAGAGAAGATCCTATCCTTCTGGTGCTGCCAACTCCTCAACGCCTTCGAGGACATTTTGCCACACGGATCACAGATCATCGGGTCCGAGGCAGCGGAGGCAGCAGTCATGTGTGTCGGTAAGAGACATAAGTTTCTTACACCGATCACACTTTTTAAACCCGCTGGCAGCCATCGGGGGAAAAAGGGCCCCTGCGAGGTCAAAAGACAGGGCTGCTAGTGAAAAAAGAAAAATGGCGCGAACGCTAGTCCGAACTATGTCCGTCGGGCTCCGCGGAAAAAAGAAGACTGAGCAAGATGGCACCCTTGGGCGGGAAGGGGACCGCGCATGCGCGCTGCAATTCCCAAAGGCTTTCTTTGAAAGCTGGGGAAATGCTCCGCACAGGGGCTCCGTCGGCGCCGACGTCACCCATATGTGAGGACTTATTCCTGCTTGTTCCTGGAGATAAGAAAACCATGCTGAAGGTACAATTTTTTTACTCCTCTCTTAAAACTAAGATTAGGGCAGACGTAAAAATGCAGCAGGGAGCGAAAGGATCACATGGTGTGAAGTGTTTGGCATTTCACTTCCGATGACCAAAGCCCAGACCCTGATCACTTGCCTGCCCGACACTGCCAATAAGTTCTCCCACCCCCCAGGCTCTGACACTGTATAAGAAATAAAATGAATTAAACCTATAAACAAGCCCAAAGCTGGAAGGAACAGAACTAAAACCCTAATCCATCCCCTGAACTTCAGAAACATTCCCAGGTCAACAGAAAGCAAAGGGTCGGAGGGCAGGAGTCGCCTATATCCCGAGAATATTCCGGAGTACTGCCTGACTGAAGGCACTATTTATTTTTTTATTTTATTTTATTTACGTTTCTATACCGTGATTTCCTAAAGATCAAGTGCGGTTTACAATGAACAAATAGAAATTACACTTACCTGGTAATTGTAGTTCCTTGAGTGACGACAGTTTAGTCCTCCACCTCTGGGTAGTGCACCTCCTCCTGCAGCTTGGAGACTGGACCAATCAAAATCCTCACATCACTGGATGTAGCGTACTGGAATTCCCCATCAGCCCCCAGTGAACTACTGACAAAGCAGACTCAAAAGAGTAACAAATAAGTAGCTAACATTTCTTTTTTTTTTTTAAACAATTTGAAATAATTTGAACCCTTAGCAATCAAGGAACTTCCCCTTCCAAAGGAAAGGGTAAGATTTCCCCCATGGGCGCTCTCTCCCCTGCCGAGCCAGGAAAGAACAACAGATAGAGGGAGAAGAGCCAAGCCCAAATAGAAAACCCGAACATGAGAACTGGTCATCATGATGAAGAACTCACCTGCAACTTCACCTTGCACTTCCAAACGCGTGCCAAGCTACCCTGTGAATCTGAGGGCAGGAGTGAGGACTAAACTGTCGTCACTCAAGGAACTACAATTACCAGGTAAGTGTAATTTCTATTTCCTTATCGTTCCTCCAGTTTAGTCCTCCGCCTCTGGGATGTAACAGAGCAGTACTAACGGGAGGGACCCTGCCAGCCGGCATGCAACACTGCCGACCCGAAACAGGCATCCTTTCCTGCCAACACATCCAGACGGTAGTGTTTACTGAAAGTATGTAGTGACGACCAGGTTGCCGCCCTACAAATTTCCACCGGCGGAACTAAACCATGTTCCGCTCAGGAAGCTGCCTGCGCTCTGGTAGAGTGCGCTCTGAGACCTACGGGAGCTGAGCGCCCTTGCAACAGGTAAGCTGAGACAATGGTCTCCTTAATCCACCTGGAAATGGAAGCCTTCGCCGCTGCCTCCCCTTTCCTGGCACCTCCAAACAACATGAATAAACAATCCGACTTGCAAAGGGACTCGGAGACTGACAAATGACGACGTAACACCCTCTTTAAATCCAGTCGACTCAAACCTCGATCCGAAAGTTGCCCTACCTCCGGCCGTAAAACGGGCAGAGATACCGTCCAATTCACATGAAAAGGAGAAGACACTTTCGGTAAGAAAGAGGGCACCGGCCGAAGAACCACTTTCTCTCTGAAAAAGCATAGAAAAAGGTTCTCTACACAAAAGAGCTTGTAATTCAGAAATGTGCCTAGCTGAACAAATAGCCACCAAAAACACCGCTTTAAGAGTCAAATCTTTAACCGATGCTTGGCTTAAGGGTTCAAACGGGGCCTTTCCCAGCGCCCTCAAAACCAAGTTGAGGTCCCACGGCGGAACGGAAATCCGACGCGCTGGGTGCAGTCTGGTAACCGCCTTGAGAAAACATACTACATCTCCGTGAGCTCCAAGTGCCACACCGTCTACCTTACCTCTATAGCGGGCCAAGGACGCTAACTGCACTCTCAAGGAACTGGCGGCCAGCCCCTTGTTGAAACCCTCCTGTAAAAAACTCAACACCACCGGTACTGTCACCGTGGAAGCACGGACCTGATGCCTAGAACACCAGTCCTCAAAGATCCGCCAGACTCAAACATAGGCCAGTGAAGTCGACCGCTTCCGCACTTGAAGTAGGGTTGCCACGACCGGTCTGGAATAGCCTTTCTTTCTTAGCCTCACCCTTTCAATGGCCAAGCCGTAAGCGAGAATCGAGCCACGCGCGGCATCAGAAGTGGACCCTGCAACAGGAGTTCTGGTGTCAACGGTGTCAGCATACATCAGCATGGCATAGGTGTCATGGCTTTTTCCCCAGACCTTGGATTTCATGCAGCTTTGTTACTCTGGTGATATCAGTCTCCAAAGTTAATGAGGGTAGTTTACAAGATGAGATTAACTCTGACCCCCTGGTGATGTCAGTCTCCGGGCCCGATGAGATTGGTCTGCAGCCCCTCCTTGCTAAATCAAGAATAGCAGACCTCAAAGGGAGGTGCTAGAAACAATAGCAGACCTCAAAGGGAGGTGCTAGAGAAAATTCACTATAAAGGACAGAAATACTTCCTCTTTCTCTCTCTCTTCCTATTTTCATCGGACATGAAGGACAGGAGGCTCTGACAATCACTTCTCTTCACCCCTCTCCCCTCTCTCTTCCTATTTTCATCGGATACACCTTGCCATGAGGCTCTGACACCCAATTCTCTCCCCTCCCCCTTGTTCTCTCTTTCTCTCCCTATTCTTCTTACTATGAGGCTCTGACCCACATTTTCTTACCTCTCTCTCTCTCTCACACACACACACACACACACACACAGATTCAATGAAGTAAAACTGAAGCAGCTTTCTAACAACCTCCTAACTCTGTTCTGTACCTATGTAATAAGCCTATTTCGATATAAAACTTACACCAGTTTTGGTTGTCTTATTTATGCTGCTTACCCTACTGTCTCTGTGAAATGAACCCAGGACCAAACGGAGAATAGACCAGAAGATTACAATTCAGAAGATTACATTTTGGGGGCTCGTCTCAGACTTCACAGCAGATCTCCAGTTGGGTAAGTAATAATTTTGTTTGATACATTAAAGTGGATTTCAGACAGGGTGCGACAGGAAAATCAAAAGCCCTTGTGACCATTTACAATTTACAATTTTGGTTACAGGCTGGATTTAGTGAAAAGTTCCAGTGATAACTTTGTTTTGTGGGTTAGACAAGGTGAGATTTTTATTGTCAAAAGGCTCTGTAACAATCCTGAAGTTTAATTATTACCTACACCTAGGGACATTACATAGGGTGGCTTGCAATTATCTTATTTTTATGTATAGGCTTGCTACAGATTTTTCTATAGTATTTGAGCTGCTAAGAAAAGACAGAGTTACACAGGTAAAACAGTCCCTCATTGAATACAATATACATCTTTCCTGATAAAGCTATTACCTCCTGTCCCTTTTGCCTTTTATTTCTCAGTCTCCTGTCAGGTATAACTGACAATTCTGTTAATCTAACACCCTTCTTACTATAATTTCATCCTAAACTTCCACCTTGTTAAAAGCTGATAAGCACTTTTTATTCAGGTATAATTTTAAGGTGTGGTCTTTATGCCAGTACTCTTTACTGAACAAAAAATTTATGCCATTCCAACTATAATTCTAAGTCTCACTTCTTCATAAAAGTGAGCATTCCTCCTTCCAAGGTTGCACATTTGAGATAGTCCAACTACAGCCTTTCTGCAGTCTCAAATATGGAAGCCTTTGATTTTAAAGAACTTAAAGAAATTGTAATTGCATACTGTAAGAGGAAAGGTGGTCCCTTTGAAGGTGAATTCCCTGAGTCATCATGGTATAATATTCAAAGACAAATGTTAAACCATTATCAAGAATTCAAAAAGAAAACAAATAAAAGAAAATGCCTTTTTATCCAAGGCATGTGCAGGGGGCTCATTAGCATGAAACAGGACAATACTGAACTGACTTCTCATTGTACGAAACTAACCAAAGACCTTGAGGAGGCACAAATTTGCATCTCTATGCAAAGGACTCAAGTGATCCAAGCCACAAATTCTTTTATAACTGTTAGTGAGCAGTTAGAAGCACTTAAACTTGAATTGAGGCACATTAAGGATCAATTGGCCTCTGAAAGACAAAAGAAATATACACCCATTTCTCCCTCAGCCCCTTATGCCTATGACACACCCTATCAGCCATGCATACAAGCTATTGAGAAACAAAGGAATACTAAAGTATGCATAGCTGGACTTAGGAATGGAAAAAATAAAGCTGAATCAGAGGAAGAAAATCCTGATAGTTTATCTCAGCCAGAACAGAGCAATAATCAGGATCTTTGTCAGGAGGATAATTCAGATGACTTAGACAGGGCACCCAGTACTGAACTCAGAGCACCAGTTAAAGTGATGCTGCAGGACAATTTCAAAGGCAGACATGGAAAGAATAGTTGAGAAAATTGGCCCTATGCCTTTTAATGTAAATGATTGGTGCAAATGGGCCATTGATATTCTGATTCACTGGGGTCTAGGGAAATACAGAAGAAAACAATCAGACTTTGATAGACTTATGCATCTGGCTCTGGGGCCACACTATTATAAAGTTGGCTCTCTCACTCACCCATACCAGTTGGTTAAAAGGGGCATTGAGAAACTATTTCACTGTTCCCCAATGCAAGTATTTAAAATTATTTCACCTCTACCAAATGATATACTGGAAGAGTTTGCATATAGAGCCTGGATTTTAAAAGCAGTTCTTAATGAGCAGGAGTCCTGGCCCAATGCAGAAGATTATGGGGAGAGCATGCATAAGGCATTTTTATTAGAATTGCTATCCCCTGAGATTACAAAACACCTTCTGTTATTTTCTGAAGACCCTAAAACAACCCCTTTTGATACTTTAATGCTCAGAATTGGGTCTGTTTGGAAGACCCAGCCCTCGCAGGTCATAACAGTATCAGAAGCACGGAAGTGGCAAGCTGAGGGATCCTCCCAATACACAAAAAACACAGACAAAGGATACAGGGGACAGACACCTTGGAGAGGACAAAGCAGAGGTACTTTTAGAAATTCCTCAGGTTACATCCCCTTTCAAGAGCTCAAAGCACAGAGAGATGGATTAGAAAAGGAGAAAATTAAATGGGAACAAGACAAACACATACTGCAGATAGAAATAGATAAATTAAAACAGGACATACAAGCAGCTCAGGACAAACATAAGACTAGTGCATAGGGATGTCCTGACCTCTTAAGTTCAGATATCAAAATGTCTCAAGCCTTCATAGCCCAGCCTGCCTCCGTTCTCTCAGCAGATGACTCAATTCCAGAGCCTCTGGATGATGAAACAGATACAGGCCCAGAATACAGTTTAAGGCTTGTAACATCCTTGATACTGGACTCTTGTGGACGCCCCAATGTTATCAGTAGAATAGGGGGTCAGGATAAACTAGCTTTGATTGACACAGGGGCTGGAATTAGTTTTACAAACAGAGCTTCTCCCACTGCAGATCAGAAAAATATGGAAATTTATGAAATTCAAGGGATTAATGACACAGCTTCCAAATGTGTGGCTATCCCAGTTAAATGGGGTATCCCTGTGCACAGTGAACAAAACAAGGAAATGTTAGAAACCACTGCCTCCACTATAGTGAACACACCAAAAGAAATAATTGGAATTGACGTTCTCAACCAGTTAAATTTGGTGGTGGATATGGCTAATCTTAAATTGTGGCAGTATTCAGGAACTTCAAGTGCTTCTAAAACTTTAGTGCATGAAGTCATTCCCATGCAGTTCGCAACTCAGTGCACCAAGACAGCTCAGCAGTATGATCTGGGTGTAATTCCCTCAGAGGTGGCTGATATTCCAGTCTGGGCTCAAGACAAGTTAGATTGTGGGAAAATGCACACAGAAATACTGTTGGAAGGCGAGGATCCTCCACCACAGAAACAATACCCAGTACCTCATCAGGCTATAGAACCAGTGACTAAAATTGTGAAGATACTGGAGGAGAGGGGTCTGATTAGACCTATTTCTTCCACATGCAATTCACCAGCCTGGCCGATAGTTAAACCGGGGGGTTCCTTCAGGCTCACTATGGACTTCCGTGCCCTGAATCAAGTTTCAAAATCTGTAGTGCCCGTGGTAGCCTCATACCCTGAAATGATCTCTAAACTGAACCCCAAATGTAAATTTTTCTCTGTTTTAGACATATCCAATGGGTTTTGGAGTCTGCCCCTGGCCCTTGAATGCCAGTACAAAACAGCCTTTCAGTGGCTGAATAAACAATATGCATGGACTGTGCTTCCACAGGGATATAAGGATTCCCGCTCAATATTTCATAAATACATGCAGGAAGCCCTGTCACTATTGTCTTGCAGAGATAATATAATTCAGTATGTAGATGACATTCTGATTCAGTCTGAGAATGAAGCTGTACACTGGAATCATGTAAGAGAAGTTTTAAAAGCCCTCTTACAAGCTGGTCTTAAAGTTAATCCTGCCAAGGCTCAACTGTGCAAATCACAGGTTTCCTTTTTAGGGGTTACTATTGGCCAGGATGGTAAATCTGTAGATTCTCAGAGGATAGAGCTGATACAGAAACTTCCACTTCCTACAGATCAGAAATCACTCCAGTCATTTCTAGGGCTCACTGGTTTCTGTCGTGACTTCATGCACAATTATGCTGAAGTGGCAGCTCCACTTTACTCCCTGCTAAAAAGTAAAAGTTATGTTTGGGAGGAAGAACATACAGAAGCTGTAACTAAATTAAAGCACATTCTGACTTCTGCTCCTGTTCTTGCACACCCAGATCACACACAACATTTTTTCCTGTACCCTGTAGTTGGAGAGAACAGTATAGGTGCAGCTCTAACACAACGCCTAGGAGGAGTAGATCGCCCTATTGCCTTCTGTTCCAGAGTTCTCACTTCTCCTGAACTCAAAATGGGAAACTGAACAACATGTACTGGCTTCCTATGCTGCTATGCAGAAATTTACATACATCATTGGTGCTCAAACCACATACATATGCAGCCATCACCCCCCCCCCCTCAAATTCATTGTAGAAGGAAAGTTAGCATGTAGTAAGATTAGGACTGAGAGAATAGTCCAGTGGACTCTCATGTTGCAAGCACAGAATGTAAAGTTTGAATTGTTGAAAGAACCTAACGTACAAGTGGCTGGAATCTTGCTGGAGGGGCAACCTCATGACTGTCAGTCCTCACCCAGTGCCCCTAATCACATGATCTTTAGGGAACTAGGACTAGACAAAATTTCACCTTTTCTTCCTACAGTATATATTGATGGTAGTAGTCAATGTGAAGGAGGCAGGCGACTAGCAGGTTTTGCAATTGTACAATTGGACCCAAATAACCAAGTGGTACTGCAGAGACAGTATTCCTGTGGGTCAGTGTCAGCACAGTACTGTGACATGTGTTTAATAGTTATGTAAATAAGTAGTAAAAATTATTTTTTTTGTTGTTACATAGTATAAGTGGGGAGCATTAGTTTACTCCCTAGTAGAGTGAAACAAGTTAGCTTTTATTATGTCTCGGTTTCCTGTTGTTCTGGTATCTGCTCTCGTCTACCCCATTACAGGAACTATCATCCGAATATGCACGATTGGCTGGGCTAACTCCACAGGTGGGGCATATCACTATCAAGAAATACCCCCACCTTTCCCGGAAGGAAAGGATCTGGTCATCCTGAGTTTCTGTTCCGTACAGGACAAGCCAGTGTTCTATTCATTAAACATCACTCAAGTACAGTGGGAGCCACCAGTTTCCACTTCTCTAGAAAGGACACAAGAATTGAGGGCACCTCCAGAACATTACTTTCTAGGTCCTCCTGCTTTGATTTTGTACAATATTTCCTGTCAGGACAGAGGTACCTGGAAAATAACTTATACATGGGTTGTGAGTGATCAACCGCACATCACTGAGACTTCATTCCTTTTGGATGTATCTTGTTTACCTACCACCCCTCATCCCACCCCTCCCACCACTTCTGCTCCTCCTGTACTCTACCTTTCTGATATCCACCCATTTCAGGAAAGACATCCCTTTCAGATTAAATATGATGCACCACACGATGTTTTATATGATGTGGAATACCATTTTCTTACTTGGCATCTATTTCCCAAATTGTTTCTAGTTACTCACAAATATCCAAATTGCTCTCAGTTTGTTGCCAACCACATACAAATGCTCAATACTTGGTTTAATATGCAGTCAGTAACACCCCGAGCCAAGCAATTTCGACACAAGCGTGAATTAATTGATACAATTTTAGGTGGCACAGGGACTGCACTGGGTGCCCTTAATATAATTGATATAGAGGTGCTCCATAATAAAATGGGATCCACTGCTCAGCATGCTGCTGATGGTTTTACCTCACAACATATTATTAATGAAGCTTCCTCTGAACTGTCCAATGTAGTTGTAGATACCTTTGCTCTTATATCTCCCATTATAGAACAGAAAATTGTTACCTTAGCAAATGCAGAATATAGATTGGGAAAGAATATTTCCTGGGCTCTTGCCTGTGATCAAGTACAGATCGAGCTTATTACTATACTAAAGGAAATTCTGATCACTGCTAAGTTAGGACACTGGCCACCATCTCTCGTCCATATGGCTAGTACCAAAATACCTGCATTTGCTATAGCTCACCTTGATTGATGGACAGTTCGTGTTCCCATTTGTTCACCACAAGGCTGCTCTATCTGTACTTTGATCCCATGGTCAGGACAACACACAGTTATTTATCCTATTGTTAATATTGGGGTGCAGTTTGATAATATGCTTATGTATCCTACTTCATTCAAGCCGATGGACCCCAGTTTGTGTGAGCAGACTACATTTCAGTTCAAGTGTCAACCTCACCAGTTTAAAAAGGCTGACACCTCCTGCTGGAACAATTCCTCCTCTTCCTCCCTGACTGTTAAGCTCTCATATTCCCTGACTACCTCACACAGTTTGTATTACCTTGGAGCTGGACACTTTTGTTTTCATCTGTTCTTTCCCCAGAATGTTTCTTTTTCGATTGCTCCCAGAATGCATGACATTCGCCTTCCCAAGAACACTTTGTTGTACAGTTCAAACTATTTACCAAACAATACCTGGTGCAGTCATACACCACTGGTCTCCATCACCATTAACGGGACAACTTATTCCACACCGCCGGTTACCAATGACTCTATGGACATTCCAGACTTTATCTCATATGCTGTGTATCCATTACCACTTTGCATGGGAGAAGAGACACTACATAAACTGCTCAACTTTACAGAACTCCATGCCTATATTGATCACCTTAAAACAACATCCACTGAAGTGAATCACACCATCGCTTATGAGAATGGACACATTCAACAAATCGTTGGACACTTGCTACAAGATGCTCATGTGTCTGTGTGGGAATTGTTATTTGGTTACTCACCTACTGCTGATCATGTCTTTAATGTTTTTATTCACCCTATTATTATTTTAACTGCTGTACAAATATTGCTATGCATTATCATAATTTTCCTGTGTTGTAAAATGAAACAAATGTACATGTCCTTGCAGCGCATGTCCTACAGAACAACAACATTTTAAGGTAGTTACACTGAATTTCTCCAGCATCTACCCCTACATCCAGGCTCATTTGGCCTGCTAATTTGGCATTTCCTATTACACTGAATACCAGAGTCAGCTGCAGTCTAGTACTGCTTCCTACCCTCACTCATAGCATCCTGGTACCTTTCGCCTTTAACCTCCTCAAAAATTCCTGCAGCCCTTATGCACTGTTCACTCTCTCTAAGACGGGCACAGAGGTAGCATATTGGGTCCCCGCCCCCAGTAGTGGCTGCCCTACCTAAGACATGAGGTTTGGACTCATAAGGGGACTTGTTTATCTCTAGAACACTAGAGACAGTACTGTGCAGGACAGGGGACCTGCTAGACATAGCAAGGTACTTAATACAGGAGGTATTAGACAAGCTGCCTACTATCATGTAATTGCAGCTGGGACAGGTACCACAGGTTTGCTTCCACCATTTCCAGGCACAAATAATAAATAAAAATAAAAAAAGGTGTGGGAGATGTCAGCATACATCAGCATGGCATAGGTGTCATGGCTTTTTCCCCAGACCTTGGATTTCATGCAGCTTTGTTACTCTGGTGATATCAGTCTCCAAAGTTAATGAGGGTAGTTTACAAGATGAGATTAACTCTGACCCCCTGGTGATGTCAGTCTCCGGGCCCGATGAGATTGGTCTGCAGCCCCTCCTTGCTAAATCAAGAATAGCAGACCTCAAAGGGAGGTGCTAGAAACAATAGCAGACCTCAAAGGGAGGTGCTAGAGAAAATTCACTATAAAGGACTGTCAGACGGCTGCCTGGGTGAGAATGTTCACAGTCTTGGCAAGTGCATATATCAATATGATTTGCAAGGGATTGTGGGAAATGCAGTCCATTCACACCAGACACAGCTGCTCACAATAATTAGTTGTGCTTGAGTGTAAAGCCAATAAGATATTTATTTATGGGGTTATTTCTCCCAACACAGATATGCTTGGTAGCACATAAAACAGGATACTTGCTTTCAGTGTTTAACTTAGAAAAACAAAATCAGGAAAACAGCTGAACTTGTCAGGCAATCAAAGCAAAAGAATAAAGACCTGGTTGGTAACAAACTGGTCTTTTCTGTAGGCTTTAGCTAATATTTTCTTAGCAGTGTATCAAACAACAAACAAAATCCACAAAGAAGGGAAAAACTGTTATTTTCAGGTTAACTTCTTATATCTTCCCACATAGACTCAGAAGTGATTCCTTCAGAGCTCACAAGCAATTAGGTAAGGCTCAATTGCTAGCAGTTACCCAGCTGAAACCCCTTAGCTGGCTTGCTTTCTACGGCGTGGCTCAAATCCTACTTCAGGAGCTTTTCTGAGTAGATTAAAGAACAAGTTTGTATTTCTTTGTGATGGTCGTTGTACTTTGTAACAGTAAATTACCAAAGGAGTTTAGACAGAGAGCAATCCATATATTCACAGCCTGTATCTAAGACCGCTCCCCCTTCTTCAACAATCATGGGTTCAATATCATGGATTGGCACAGAGGAATTTCTCAATGTAGCACTCTCAGGAGAATACTTGTTTCCCTGCTGTCTTTCAAGGTTATAGCTAGGGCATAGATCAGTGTTCATACCTGAGCTTCCATTGCTGTTAGAGTTCCTCTCTAAATAGCCTGGCCAGTATGTAGTCCAGTTCTTATGTCCAGCCTTCCAATCCAGATCCCTGGACACTGGGTCTCTCTCCACATACCTTCTGGCACGGGTCTTAGGGTCCCTTCCAAGTGCAGCCATCTCCCTCACAGGTACCGTCTGGAGATTCCTAGCTCTGCAGCACCACTCCTCTGGTTTTCCCCAGTCCAATGGTGTATGCTTGCCTTTTGAATGCCTTACAGTATACGTACTGCTATGGACTCCTTTAGTCCTCCCAAATGCTTTTCTCTTCTTTCTTCCAAAGGGTTTCTTGCCCTCTCTGTCCGTCCGCTCTGGCTTCTGCTTCTGATGATCCTCCAGATGATGAAGCTGTTTAAGATCATGAAGATGATTCTCTGTAGAATAAACTCTACCTTTATTCTGCTTGGATGAGTGTTCCACCCTAACACAGCGCAGCTGTGCTGAATCAGGCCCTGCCCTTTGAGATAAGTGCTTAGGGATTACCTCATAGCCCTCCTGATTGAACACACGTTTCCCCACTTCAGCTCCTCTAATGGCTGTTGGAAACCTGGTGCATTCTGGGACTGGTAGTCTTTTATGGAAAAATTCTGTTTTCTTATTTCTACCAGAACTGACAGGTTGCTTGTTCAGAGTCACTTCATCTTTACTATAGCTCCTTCCTGAGCTATGATAAGCTTCCTTATCACAGGACAGAAATACTTCCTTTCTCTCTCTCTTCCTATTTTCATCGGACATGAAGGACAGGAGGCTCTGACAATCACTTCTCTTCACCCCTCCCCCCTCTCTCTTCCTATTTTCATCGGACACACCTTGCCATGAGGCTCTGACACCCAATTCTCTCCCCTCCCCCTTGTTCTCTCCTTCTCTCCCTATTCTTCTTACTATGAGGCTCTGACCCACATTTTCTTACCTCTCTCTCTCTCTCTCTCACACACACACACACACATTCATTGAAGTAAACTGAAGCAGCTTTCTGACAACCTCCTAACTCTGTTCTGTACCTATGTAATAAGCCTATTTTGATATAAAACTCTTACACCAGTTTTGGTTGTCTTATTTATGCTGCTTACCCTACTGTCTCTGTGAAATGAACCCAGGACCAAACGGAGAATAGACCAGAAGATTACAATTCAGAAGATTACAAACGGGAGGCGCCACGGGTCTCCATCTAGCAACCTTATCAGGTCGGCATACCATGGACGCCTGGGCCAATCCAGCGCCACCAGTAGGACCCTCTCGCGGTGAGCTTCAATACGTTGAATCACTCGGCCGATGAGTGCCCACGGCGGAAATACATAGAGGAGACCCACCACCGGCCACAGCTGTATGAAGGCGTTGATTCCTTCTGACATGGGTTCCCGTCATCTGCTGAAAAACCGACTTGCTTTTGCGGACTGGCAGATGGCCATCAAGTCCATAACTGGCACCTCCCACCTGAGGACCAACTGTGCGAACACGTCGGGATGCAACTCCCATTCCCCTGCATCCACTTGGACCTTGCTGAGAAAATCCGCCGTTACATTGTCTTTTCCGGCGATATGTGCCGCCGATATTGTCTGTAAGCATGGCTCTATCCAGGTGAACAGCCTCTCGGACTCTTCCTCCATAGCTGCGCTCCCTGTGCCGCCCTGTCGATTTATGTGCGCTACGGTCACGGCATTGTCCGACAGTACTCGCACGGCCCATCGCGTAACTTGGGCTTCGAATCTTTGGAGGGCTAGAAATACCGCCCTCAGCTCCAGACAGTTGATCGACCAGCCGCTCTCCTCCTTCGACCACCGTCCCTGCGCAAAGTCTACCCTGCAATGAGCTCCCCAGCCTGCGAGGCTGGCATCTGTTAACAGCGGAAGCCACGCTGGCTGCTCCAAAGGCATCCCTGCTCGTAAGGACGCAGGGAGAATCCACCACTGCAGAGCCTGCCGGACCTGCAGAGGGCAAGGAAGTCGTTTGCTCAACGCCTCGGACTGGTTGGACCAATGACGAAGCAAAGCCCGTTGCAACGGTCTCATATGAAATCTGCCCCAAGGAACCACCTCCAGCGTCGCCACCATTGTCCCCAACACCTGAAAGTACTTCCATGCCGTTGGTGCTGCAAGCCTCCTGAATGCTTGCACTAGCCTCCGGAGAGCCTGGGCTCTCCTCTCTGTCAGAAACACCGAGCCTTTCCGAGTATCGAAATGCACCCCCAAATACTCGAGAACCTGAATCGGGGCCAGGCGACTTTTGACCGGATTGACCACCCAGCCTAGGCTCTGAAGGAAGGCTATTACCTTTTTCGTGGCCTTTTCACTCTCCGCTTGGGACTTTGCTCGAATCAGCCAATCGTCGAGGTACGGGTGTACCAAGACACCTTCCTTCCTCAGCGCTGCCGCCACCACTACCATTATTTTGGTGAAGACGCGTGGAGCCGTCGCTAGTCCAAAAGGCAGTGCTTGAAACTGGTAATGGCCCCAAGGCAGGGCGAAACGCAGAAACACTTGATGCGATGCCCTGATCGGGACATGGAGATATGCTTCTGTGAGATCGAGAGACGTGAGAAACTCTCCCTGACGAACTGCTACAATGATGGACCGCAGCGTTTCCATGCGAAAATGCGGTATGCGGAGACAACGATTCACTCCTTTGAGGTCTAAAATAGGGCAATGAGACCCGTCCTTCTTTGGCACCACAAAATAAATAGCGTACCGACCATGCCATATTCTGCTGGCGGTACCAGAACGATGGCTCCTAGCTGTAAAAGATGGTTCAAAGTCTGACGCACCTGCAAAGCCTTCTGCAGACCTCTGCAAGGAGAATTCACGAACGAGTCCAGTACCGGCCTTGCCAGATCTAGAGCATAACCGTCGCGAATGATCTCCAACACCCACTGATCGGACGTTATGTGGGTCCAGGCAGGAAGGAAACCCCGAAGGCGACCTCCGATCGGTTGTCTTTCTGCCGGGACCCGCAACCATTCATTGGGGCTTCCGAGCAGCCCCAGTGGACGCCGCTGTGAACTCTCTACTTGCCCCCCGGAACCCACGGAACCCACGGGCTCGAGACACAAATCTTCCTCTTTGAGAACCTGCAAAACGGGGTGACCGAAATCTCCGAAAGTCTCTAAACTGCCCCTGAAAGGACGAAGAAGACATTCCCTGTTTGGGTTTATCCTCCAGAAGTCTGCCTCCCTTGGACTCCCCTAACTCCTTAACTAACTTATCCAAATCCTCACAGAACAACAGCTTTCCCTTGAACGGGAGTTTGCCAAGCCGTGACTTAGAGGACCCGTCGGCCGCCCAACTCTTTAGCCAAAGGGACCTCCGCGCCGCTACCAGTGAAGCCATACTAGTCCCACAGATGCTCCTTGTGGTCTTGGGCAAGCCACTTAACCTTCCATTGCCCATGTTCCCTGTAAGTATTAGTGTATGTGTCTCATATCCCTGCGTGTTAAATGTATCCCCCGATTGTGTTGTGACCGCTTTGATTGAAGGATAAGGCGGTATACAAAACTGTCTAAATAAATAAATAAATAATACTATTAGATAAGGCTCTAATCAGGTCATAGTGCACATCTGCCAAATACGCCGATCCCGATTCCAAGCGTTGAAGCTCTCTCACCTCGTCTGGACCAAAAGACGCTGACTGTTTAAGGTGTTGTACCCAGCGGAGAAAGGCTCTTGCCACCCAAGCTCCACAGATGGAGGCCTGCAAAGAAATTGCATCGGCTTCGAAGGATTGCTTTAACAACCCATCCATCTTTCTATCTTGCGCCTCCTTTAGGGCCACGCTGCCTTCTACCGGAATTGTGGTCTTCTTAGTGACCGCCGAAACCGCCGCATCAATTTTCGGGGAACGTAATCTCTCCTTGTCCTTATCTGCCAGGGGATACAGCTTGTTCATAATCCTCAAGCCCTTTAGTCCCGCTTCAGGATGATCCCACTCGTTCTGAATCATCTGGTCTATTACCTTATGGATCGGGAACACCACTTGCGTTTGGCGCACCACCTGGATAATGGGATCTGCAGCATCCTCGTCATCAACCGGCTGCTCGGAAGATAGCCTAAGAGTCTGCAAGGCCTCAGTAATAAGAGCCGTCAACTCATCCTTCCGAAACACTCGAATGATTCTAGCTTGGTCCTCAGGCTCAGGAATCTCTCCTTCCTCTAAATCATACAAATCTGCATCCATATCGAACTCTGACAAACGTGGTCTCTTAGCCGCCCTTGAAACTAAACTTTCGCGCTCCGCTAGTCCAGAGCTTGTACTAGAGGAAGGGATAGGCAAAGCCCCCTGCAGCTGACCTTGCCTTCTACGACAGAACGCCTGATGCATCAGTAATACAAAATCTGGAGAAAATTCCTCCATCTGCGTAGGGAATCCACGATCCGCACTCACAATCGGATTACCTGCTGCCTCATCGGAAGCTGGCACGGTAGGATCCGCTAACCAAGCTTCACTTTCCGTCCCCGGAACTGTTTCCGGAGGAACAGGAGCAGAGGCACTCTCCATTTGTTGTTTAACACTGATGGACCCTGATGCGCAGCCCTGACAGAGGTCTGTCTCTGCACTCGTGCGCCTACGGGTGCCACAAATTATACACTGCGACCTCGCAGACATGAATTGACTGTCATAGAATGAAACTAGTGTCTGCAGGCTCTATGAACTAACCACGAAGGTGAGGCTCTTTTTTTTTTTTTATTCACTCCCCTCAGGAAGTTGTGCTGCTCTAAATGCCCTATTAACTAAATGAAAGCTGCCCCAATCATGCCCCGAGAGACAGAAGTCCAAAATTAAAGAAAACTAAACAAAAAAATCAAAATTCACCATAAAATAATAAGAAAGAGTAATCAAACTAGCTAAAAACTTCCAAAATAAAGTATCTTGTCTTTGAAACCGCTGAAGTCGATCTGGAGGAGCTCTTTGCTCCGGAGATCAGCACTGCCGCCACGAAGAAAGAAACCGCTGGGGAAATCGCGTGCTCAAAATGGCCACAGTTTAATCAAAGCGTTTTGGCGCGCCGTGCAGGGAGGCCTACCCTGAACCAGTAAATGACCTACCTTTCCTGGGCCACCCGCACTCCAAAGCGGCTGCCACCGACTGACCCGGCTCAACTTTGAAGAGCCGAGCCCTGATCGCAGTAAAATCAGGGCTGCCGAGAACACCGCTACAGGCGACAAGAGAATCCCTCGACGCCGGCGGCTGCAGCTTGAACTGACTGTGAGCCGCGTCAGGAGCTCTACCCCGTGCCGTCAAGGGGAAAAGAGATCCCAACTAAATAAAGTCAGGTATTTAAACGTGGCTTGGCAGGGAAAGAATCCCCCCATAAGGGAAAACACTTCTCCCCCTTTATCCCTGTTTATCCTTTTTCTTTTTTTTCTTTTTTTTTTTTAAAGAGGCAGGACCTAATTGCCAAAGGGAAATTTAAAATAATTTGACCTAAACCAAACAAATTGAAATATAGTATCCAAAAACAAATAGTAAGAACTCTTCTGCAATATATTCTAACTAGCCTGCTCCTTATTAGTTTCTCCGGTGAGCCCAGCACCTAGGCTCACTACGTCCTCCTGCTGCATGGAGACTGGACACACTGGAGGCTGATGGGGAATTCCAGTACGCTACATCCAGTGATGTGAGGATTTTGATTGGTCCAGTCTCCAAGCTGCAGGAGGAGGTGCACTACCCAGAGGTGGAGGACTAAACTGGAGGAACGATAAGGAACTATGAATTGTACAGAGAATACAAATTCAGTTTACATGGAACAAAATCAACTATGTACAGGTATAACAATAAAACAAGATATTTTAACTTGAGAGCCCGGGACGGCGGTCAGAGACTGGCGACCTGGCCCTCGAGGATCCAGGTGCCTCCACTGCCGCCACCCTCACAAGCTTCTTCTTCATTTTGTCCTCCCGGGCGGGATACCCCCTCTCAGAGGACCCACGACGGCGCTTGGGGTCAGACTCCCGAGATGTTGAGCCCTCTGACGAAGTCTGGGCCCGGCCGGAGGGGGACTCTGAAAAAATTCTTTCACTTTGATGCTGACGGCTCCGAAGCGCCTTCGATGACATCTTGCCGCACGGGCCATAGACCAGCGGGTCATGGTCGAGCCCGAGGCATCGGAGGCAGCAGTCGTGTGTGTCGGTGAGAGACATAAGTTTCTTACACCGATCACATTTTTTTATCCCGCTGGCAGCCATCGGGGGAAAAATGGCCCCTGCAAGGTCAAAAGACAGGGCTGCCAGTAAAAATAACAGAAAAAGCGCGAACGCTGGTCACAAAGGACAAAAACCGAAAAAGAAGTTCCGGACTCGATACCGGTGTACCGAGCTGAGGCGGGATGGGGAACCAGCGTAATACAAATTCAGCTTACATGGAACAAAATCAACTATGTACAGGTATAACAATAAAATAAGATATTTTAACTATATACAAATCAAAATTGTCTTGTGCTGTTCAGGAGATAAGGCTTGCAGGGAACTAGATAGACTTGGAAGGTGAGCCTGTGTGAGGAATGGATTTTATGTAATAGAGCCAAACTGCTGTGTGAAAAGGTAGGTTTTTAAGTTTTTTTCGGGAGGAGGATAGATCTTTTATGGCTCTAAGGCTATCTGGGAGTTTGTTCCACAGGGTGGGAGGGTGGGGACGCAGTGTGTAAATGCTCTGTTTGTGATTTTTTTTTAATTTTCTGAAGTCTGGAGCTGATGTGAGTTTGTTTTTATTACAGTCTCGTTGGGTACGAGAGTTCTTTTCGCTAGTGATGAGGGAGGAGAGGTGTGATGGTGAAATGTCATTGATTAATTTAGAAGTGGTTAAGTTTAATCTGTACTGGGTGCGGTATTGCATGGGGAGCCAGTGTAAGCCAGCTAGAATTGGGGTGATGTGGTCCATTGGGTTGGCATTAGCTGTTATTCTGGCAGCTATATGTTATGCAGTTTGTAGGGGTCGTATTGTTTGCTTAGTCAAGCCATGGAGAATGGAGTTCGCATAGTCAAAGTGTGGGGTGACAATTGCTTTAAGTACAGATTTTAAGTCATTGGGGTTGAGGGGGTGGAACTGCTTTAGTAGTTTCAGTTTGTAGTATATTTTTCTTATATGTTTTATGAATGAGTCCATGTTTAGTGTGCAGTTAAGGATGACCCCGAGATATTTTATTTCTTCTTTGATGGTTATAGTTGTGTCATGAATTTTAATGGAGGGTGGTGGTGAGAAATTTTGATTACGTGTTATAAAGAGGGCCTCTGTTTTGTTGAAGTTGATTTTCAGATTGTGGGATGATAGCCAGTTGATTTTAAATCCATGAAGCAGTCAGTGATTTGTTGGATTGGGAGATTATTATTTTGGAGGGGAGATATAACATTATATCATCTGCATATATGTGGTATGTTATATTAAATTTTTTAAATATGGCACAGATGGGTTGGAGGTAGATGTTGAACAAAAGTGCAGAAAGCGCTGAGCCCTGTGGGAGACCCTGCTCTTAGTTGTAAGTATTGCATGTGGTGTTGCCTATTTTAACTTATTGAGTTCTATCTGCTAGGTATGACTTAAACCATTGGAATACAGTGTTATTAATTCCTATGTAGTGAAGCCTGGACAGCATGATGTGATGGTTCACACTGTCGAAAGCTGCAGAGATGTCTAAGAATAAGAGGAGGCACACATTTTTAGTGTTGTCAATGCATCGTAAAATACGGTCAAAGAGAACAATGATGAGGGTCTCAGTGCCATGGTATGGTCTGAAGCCGTATTGTTGATCATTCAAGGGGGCGTAGGAGTCAATGTGGTCCTGGAGTTGGATGAGAATGGCTTTCTCAATTAGTTTGGTTAGTAGAGGAAGGCTGGAAATTGGTCTGTATGATGATGGGTTATTTTTGTCCATTGCACTGTTCTTCAGTATTGGGCGCATTATTGCATGTTTAAGTGTGGGGGCATATATCCAAGCTTTTGGGAGGTGTTGATAATGGACAGTAATATTGGCGTGAGTTCAGTTTTCATTGCCTTGATCCAGCTTACTGGACAAGGGTCAAGGTGTGAAGTTGTTGTGTTAACATTTATTATAATGTTCTCCAATGTATCCTTAGTTGTAAGGGAGAATATGGACCATGTATGATTTAAAGTAGAAGTGAGGGTTCTGGGGTGTATTGAGTAGGCATTTGTTGGCATATTTTAGTTTTATAGAAGTTTGCCAGTGTTTGAGGGTCTATGTGAGTATTTGTAGATTCATTGTTTGTGTTATTGTTGGTTAATGATTTGATGATTTGGAAGAGTTCTCTAGGACGGTTGATGGACTTTGATAGTATATTGGTGTAGTGTTGGGATTTTTTTAGATTATTTATTGTGTCACGGTAAAGTTTTAGAGTGGTCATGTATAGTGTTTGATGTGTGTGGGATTTTGAATTGCGCCATTTGTGCTCTGCTTTGTGTAGTTCTTTTCCGAGTTGTTTTAGTTCAGGTTTAAACCAGGTGGTGTTGTGTGTTTTTGTGGTGGGAGGGGGATTTACTTGTATGGTAGACGCTTTGGATATTGTGTTATTCCATTTTATTATTGTTTCGTCAAGGGAGTCAGATGGTGTGGATAGGAGCGGTGTTTGTCTTAAGAAAGTCTGTCAAATTTTTTAAATTTATGTATTTGTGTGGGGTTTATTTGTTGTGGGATTGTTGTCTGATGAATGGGGATTTGTAAATCTATAAGGTGGTGTGGGGATTTGTAAACCTATAAGGTGGTGGTCGGACCATGGAACTGGAGTTATTTCAAGGGAGTTGGGGTCGTAGTTGCTATGGATTGTGCTAGGTAGGAAGACTAGGTCTAATGTGTTGCCTTTATTGTGCGTTTCGGTGTTAATTATTTGATGGAAGTTCAAATTATGGGTTGTGGATAGGAAGGCTGTTGATTGGTTGTGAGGTAGTGATGCTAGGTTGAGGTCTCCTAGCAGTATTAGTTGCTGTTTGTTGGTGGATGTGCATAGTTTTTCCATTGAGATTTCAAGGCTGTTGCTGGGGCATCGGGTGCTCTATAGGCTAGGCAGATATTAAGGTTTTCTGTATATATGGTTAGTGTTTCTAGTTTCTGGGTGTTTGTTGTTAGTTAGTAGGGTTGCTTTTAAATCTTCTTTTATAACAATGAGGACTCCTCCTTTTTTGGAGGTCCTGTGGGTGTGAAATATTTGATAGTTTGGGGTTTTGAGATGGTTGATTATAACTTGATCAGTGTCTGATAACCATGTTTCAGAGATGCATATTAGGTCAGGTGTGTTTTCTGCAATTATATCATGTATTAGAGGTATTTTGTTTTTAATTGACCTTGCATTGATGAGGAACAGGGAAAGGTTTTTGAGGTTGTGTGTGTCAAGGCATGGAGGTTGTTGGTAGTTTGTGTGGAGTTTGATGTTAATCGGTCTGTTATAGTTTGGCTTAGTGAAATAATTAGGTTTGAGATAGTAGAGTGTAGTTGACTGTCTGAATGTAGAGTTGATTGTAGGAATGGATTTGTAGAGTGGGGTGTTGTGGGCATTGTTGAGTATGGTGGCGCAGATCAGAGTAAGAATGATGAAGTTTAGCCAGATTACTTTCTTATCCATGTTTGGTGATATGTGGGATGGTGAGTTGGTGAATGCGGAGTTTGATGGAGACAGGGGGAGGGGTTGCTGTGTGACCTGTATGGGGGGCAGAGGAAGGTAGGAAGGCAGTTGTTCTTGAATAATATGTATAGGTTATATTGCAGTAGTGAAACAGTAGCAAATTTTCAGTGAGGAAGATTGTAAATTATCTCTATACAATAATCTATATGCTCAGACAAAATTTGTACAGTAGTTAGCACATTCAGTATGATGTTAGCAATTATAGCTATGGGTTACTTGCCTGGTTAGGGCACTGAATATTGTTCAGTGGAAGTCTTGAGGATGGTGGTTTTTTTCACTGGTCTGCCTGGACGTGTGACAATGTAGACGCCTAATTACCGCGCCTAAGGGCCACACCAAAGGGCCCTCTGGCAAGGCCCTCAGGTGTGGGCCCGCTGGGCACGCCCAAAAACGCTGGTTCTTAAATAGGCGCTTTTGCCGCTGTTGGAGGAGCTGGCTGAGCAGATGCAGCTGGGGGAGGATCGGTGCAGAAGAGAGCTGCCGAAGTGGAGAAGCACAGAACAGATAGTCAGGCTCACCTCTCTCTGCTCATTGGTTGCTGCAGCATGGATCATCAAGTAGCATGCAGCTGGGAGTAGTGCGTGCAGAATATCTCCCCTCGGTGGTGCTGCTAGCGATCGGAGGAGCAGGCTCTAGAGAGGGCTTCCCCAGAGTGCGCTGGTTCTTAAATAGGTGCTTTTGCCGCCGTTGGAGGAATTCCGTGCAGCTGGGGGAGGATCGGTGCAGAGGAGAGCTGCCGAAGTGGAGAAGCACAGAACAGATAGCCAGGCTCACTTCTCTCTTCTCATTGGTTGCTGCAGCGTGGATCATCAAGTAGCGTGCAGCTGGGAGTAGTGAGTGCAGAATCTCTCCCTTGGTGGTGGTGCTAGCGATCGGAGGAGCAGGCTGTAGATTCGCTATCCAGGCAGTAGTGAGCTGCAAACGTATGAACTGAAGACCATGTGGCGGCCTTGCAAATCTCCATCACCAGAGTAGAGGCTGGCCACCGACATGGCCATCACTCTCATGTGATGCGCTGTAATCCGGTGATCAAGGGAGAGGCCAGCTTGCTCATAGGCAAGGGCAATACAGTCCGCCACCCAAGTGGACAGAGTGCGCTTGGTCATAGGGAGCCCCAGTCTGCTGGGGTCAAAGGACACAGAAAGCTGAGGAGCTTTGCGATGGGCCTGGATCCACTGAGGGCAGAAGGACAGGGCCCGCTTGCAATTGAGCATGTGGAGTATTAGTTCCTCTCTGCTGGCATGGGGCCGCGGAAAGAAGGTGGGAGGACCACCTTTTGGTTGAAGTGGAAGGGAGATACCACTTTCGGAAGGAATTTGGGGTATGTGCGGAGCATCACCCTGTTCTTATAGAACCTGGTATATGGTGGCTCCACCACCAGGGCCTGGAGTTTGCTGACTCGACTTGCTGACGTGAGGACCACCAGGAAGGTCATTTTCCAAGACAAGCATCTTAGGTGCCAAGTAGCTAGGGGCTCAAAGGGCGGTTTAGTGAGCTGGGAGAGCACCACATTGAGGTCCTACTCCACCACTGGAGGGCGGGGGAGGGGCTTCGATCGTCAAAGCCATGGAGGAACCTGGAGACCAGGGGCTGACTTGAGAGCAGTTTCCCCTCAATGGGGTGGTGGCGTGCAGCTATTGCACTCAGATGCACCCTCACAGAGTTGGATTTCAACCCGGTATGCGACTGATGCAGCAGGTACTGGAGAACCAGTTGCACGTGATAGGAGAAGGGATTCTCCTCCTTCTCTGCATGCCAGATGGAGAATCTTCTCCATTTAAAGGTGTAAGCCCTGTCTGGTAGAGGGCTTCTGGGAGGTTGAAAGGGGCCAACGTTACTCTATCAGCAGCCACGCTGTTAGCACTAGGGATCCAAAGTTGGGGTGCAGAAGGGAGCCCTCCTCCTGGGACAGGAGATCCGGGGCCCAGTCCAGCGGGACAGAGAGCGCTACTGACAGGGCAAAAAAACCAGGGCTGCCTGGTATCACTGATGCCCCTTTGCTCTGGACTTTGAAGAGGATCTTGGCGATCACGGGGAGGGGGGGGCCGGTGGGAATGCATAGAGTAGGCCTTCCAACCATGAGATCAGGAAGGCATCTGACGCCACTCTCTCCTGGTGTGGTTGGCGCAAGCAGAAGCAAGGCAGCTGCACGTTGTGCAGGGAGGCAAACAGGTCCATCATGGGCCTGCCCCATGGTGGAAGAGTTGCTTCATTACCCTGGGGTTCAATCGTCACACTTGTGGGCAAAGTACCCTGTTCAGCCTGTCCGTTAAACAGTTGTCATGGCCTGGCAAGTATACTGCTCACAGGAGCATGCTGTTGCACACTGCGAAGGAGAGAAGGACCACTGCCTCTTGGCAGAGGGATACAAACCCATGCCCCCCTGCTTGTTGATAAAGAACCTTGCAATCTGGTTGTCAGTCTGGATCAGCACCAGACGATGCTGCAGGTGGTGGCGGAACACTTGTAGGGCCAGGGAAATTGCCCTGAGTTCCAGGAGATTGATTTGTAAGAGAGACGACGCCTAGGCCCAGCTGCTTTGTGTGCAGTGGCCCCCACATTGCGCCCCGCAGTCCAGGAGAGAGATGTCCGTTGTCAGGGTCCTCTGTGATGCGGGTGCCTGGAATGGCATTCCCGCATGGAGGTGGTGCAAGTTTTGCCACCAGGTGAGGGGCTCCGCCAGCTGGCAGGAGACTATGACCCTGTCCTTTAGTCCGCCCGTAGCTTGAGTCCACGGTGAGCGGAAACACCATTGGGTTGTCCACATGTGGAGGCAGGCTAAGGGTGTGACGTGACAGTTGAGCCATGTGGCCCAGCAGGCGAAGCAGGAGGCAAGCCGGCACCGAGCAGCGGTGTTGCACCTCTTTGCCCTTTCTCTTGGGAGGATGGCCTTGACTTGTAACGTGTAAAACTGAGTCCCTATGAACTCCAGGCTGGATTTGGGGTAGTTGATGAACCCTAGGTACTGCAGCAGGGAGATTGTATGCTCTGCGGCCTGCCTGACCTTTGAGGCTGTGCTAATAAGCCAGTCGTCTAGGCAGGGGAAGATGAAGGCCCCCTGTAGGCGCAAGCGGGCTACCACCGGCAGGCAATTGGTAAAGACCCTTGGCAAGGAGGCCAGGCTGAAGGGCAGCACCCTGTACTGGTAGTACCCTCCTCCCACCCCAAACCTGAGGTACTGTTTGTGGGAGGGGTGGATCAGGGGGTATAGGCATCCTTTAGATCCAAGGAGCACAGTCAATCTCACTGGTGGAAGTAAGGCAGCAATGTTCCAAGGGAGAGCATCTTGAACTTCTCCCTCACCAGAAACTTGTTCAAGTTTCGCAGGTCTAGTATGGGGCTGAGGCCCCCTGTTCTTTTGGGGACAAGGAAGTACCTTGAGTAGAAGCCCTTTCCCCACAGATGCCTGGAAATCGGCTCCACTGCACTGTCCCTAAGTAGGTCTGCGAGCTCTGAGAGCAGCAAGGTCTGGTGAAGGAGAGGTCGCACCGGCTCCTGGGAAGAATCTTGGGGGTACCTGCTGCAGGCGGAAGCAGTATTCCTCCTTAACCACCTGCAGGACCCACTGGTCCGAGGTGACTCCGGCCCACCTGTGGGCAAAGAGTGCCAGGTGGTCCCCTGTGGGCTGGGGAGGGCCTCCCGGGGGGAAGAGGCCCTGCCCTGGGAGTCAAAAACTCCCCCCGGGTTGGGTAGGAGTCAGGGCCTGGGGCTTCTGGGCTTTTGGCTTCTTGGGTCCGTGGCTCTGGCCCTTAGGTTGAGGGCCCTGTTGATGGCCTGAGAAGGGCTGGTAGTGACTTTGGTGGAAGGACCCCTCTCCTTGGGAAAAGGGGTCTTTTCCCTGATGGTTTCTTTCAGGGGAGGGCTGAGGTCTTCTTGGAGAGCCTCTGCTAGTCACCACCTTGGCCTCTATCTCAGCTGACTTGTCAGCCATGGGTTTGCCAAACAAGTTTTCACCTGTACATGGGACATCGAACAATTTTTCTTGGACCCATTGCTCGAGGTCTGAGGTCTAAAGCCAGGCCTATTTCCGGGCGCTGATGCCGGCTGCCGCTATTCAGGCCACTGACTTGAAGCCATTGTAGATAGCTCAGGAAATGAACAGAGCAGTCCCTGATCATGGAGGTTACGGATTGGAACCGCTGGAGGGGTTCCCCGGCAAGCCCAGCAGAGAAGCCGGAGAGCTCCTGGATCAGGGCCTTGAGGTACATGTCTATGTACAGTTCATAGGTCAGAATTCGGCACCCGAGCATGGCGCTCTGGCAACACTTTCGCCCGAGGGTGTTGAGGGCCCGAGCCTCTCTGCCCGGGGGGGGGGGGGGAGACAGAGGAGTAGTTCTTCTAGCTCTTCAACTTCTGCATGGTTAACTCCACAACCATTGAATTACTCGGGACCCTTCTTGACATGGTAGATGGCGTTGAGGCATCAGCTGACCACCAGCACCGAGGCTGGGGTCTCCCACATCCTAAGGAGCAGCCGTTCAACAATCATCTGCACTGGCACTGTAAGAGTCTCCTTGGGTAGGGACTCATACTGAAGGATTTCTAGTTCTACAGTGCATGGGTCCTTCTCCGACTCTGTCGGAACCAACAGGGCCTGGGCCATGTCCCGAATGAAGTTGTGGAAGGCCACATCCTCTGGGGGAGAATGGCACCGAGGCATTGGGGGGGGGGGAAACAGCTCCGAGTGGAAATCTCGGTGCCGGCAGGTTTCCGGGGAGGCCTCGAGGCCAGCCCCTAGGTGCTGGGACCCTCCAGAGGACCTCGGGATCGATTCCCAGAAACTGGCCAGTGAGGACCAGATACCCGAGAAACTGGACTGTGACCTCGACTGGTGCCGAGGACTCACCCAAGTCCGATGGTGCTTGGAGCCTGGCTTGATGCCCAGGGACTCCACTGCAGTTCTCAGGGCAGATGACGCGGAACAACCGGCCATCATCGCCTGCTGCAGGGCCGCCATTCTAGTTTCAAGGCCAGAAGGCTCCGCAGCTTTTGGCATGGGCACCGAGGACCTCGGGCCCGATGCCTGCATTCTCACAAGTGCATCTTCGACGAGGACCATGGCCTCGGGGAGCCTTGCACGGTCTTTGCTGGCCAAGGACGCCTTCTTAGAGACCTTAGTGGAGTGCTGCTCGGAGATACCTGAATCCCTCCACGGGACTTTACCGGGTTTCACTGATGGAACCTCAACTGGCTTCAAGGATTTTTTCTTTTTTCACTCGGGGTCTTCTCGGAGGAGCCACCACTGTGGGCCTCAGAGGATGCCTGGGCTTCAAGGGAAATGCTGGGATTGGAGCTCAGCATTGGAGAGGCCTGTGCCGAGTTGGATTTCAGGAACATCCTCTCCTGCAACTCTGACCTTTTCTTGGTTTTCAGAGTCATGGCCTGGCACAGGTCGCAGGTGGTGCTATCGTGGTCCGGGCCCAGGCAGCGTAGGCAGCAATTGTGTGTCTCTGTAATAGATATGGTTTGACTGCAGCAGTCACATTTTTTTAACCCACCAGGGGGACACTGTGGGAGACACCCAGCCAGGATCGATGACCCCCAGGTGAAAAAAGGTGTGAACGCTAGTCGAGGCAAGCCTCGCTCATAAAAGAGGGAAAGAGCCGAGAACAGTGCCGGAACCGGCACCGGCTTCAGGAGGGAAGAGGAACCGGTGCGCAACCAGGAAAAAAAACACTTAAGGGAGTTTTGGAAGATTTTTTCAGAGGAAATAGGACAGATGTCCATTGGGCTCTGCGGAAAAAAGGAGACTGAGCAAGATGGCAACCTTGGGAGGGAAGGGGACCATGCAAGCTGGGGAAATGCTCCACATGGGCTCCTTCGGCGTCAACGTTACCCATATGTGAGGACTAACTTCCTGCTTGTTCCTGAAGAAATACATGGTAAAGATCAAAATCTAGCTCTACTGGTGTAATTTTTATTGCATATATGTGGTATGAAAATAGTCTTTGATTCATGGTAACAAAGGCATAAATTGCTTTATAAAAACAGTTCTCTTCATTTCCCATGACCTCTCCTTTGATCCATCAATCGCAATGAAAGCTAAAAATGCTGATCTCAAAGTTATGAAGGAAGCCTGCTACCTTGGGATCATTCTTGATCCAAAATGGACCTTCCACTCCCATATCAATACTAGAATTTAAAAAAATGTTTTTTTTACAAAATGAAAATAGTATTCTGGCTTTGTCCATTATTAAGTGAGGAGAATTTCACACCGTTTTCCAAATACTTATACAACCGAGCTTTGACTATTGTAATATCATCTTCCAAGAATAACCAGCCAGTACTATCAAAGCTTTATAAACAGCACAGAATTCAGCAGCAAGAAAACTATTGAACCACCCTAAGTCAGCACATATAATACCATTATTAAAACAACTACTTTAGCTTCACATTGTAAGCTGGGTAAAGTATAAAATCTTATTGACAGTATTTACAGTGGTGTGCAAAAGTATGGAATCACTTGTGAGTTTTGCGTTTTTTGTACTTTCTAACGTTTTTTTTAAATTTTGCGTTAGCCCAGCATATTTATCTTTCTACCACATTAAAAGGGATACATTTGGCTATTACAGTTTACTTTTTGCATTCCTTGTTTCCAATTTAAATACTTTACAGACACTGGGAGATAGCTACTGCGATTTTTGTGGATCCTGCATCAAAACTGGATCAAAATTATCCAATATGCACACGTTATTTCTGACCAATCAGGAGGCTGGTTTCACTAACCAATCACAATGCATACATCTAGCCAACAGTGCAGCTATAAAAACGCACGGAATTTTTGAATTTCATACGCTTTCTGGATCGACCATGAAGATGACTCAGACCCTGACGTTGGAGGAGCGTGTTCATGTGTCCTTTATGAGCGAGGAAGGATTTTCAAGCCGTCAGAGAGCCAGGAAAGTTGGCTGCAGTCAGAGTGCTGTTAAAATTGTACAGAAAAGGAAAGAAATGGGTTCAGTGGTGGACAAGCCTCGTTCGGGTCGTCCACGTGCATCAACATCACCGCGCACGATGACGCATTTCACTGACTAATCGCAAGTTGACCTCTCTCCAGCTACTTCGAGAGTGGTCAGACAACAGTGAGGTCAGTGTCAGCTTATCAACAGTTCGTCGCCAGTGCCTGCAGTTTGGTCTCCGGGGCTACAAAGCACGGAATAAGCCACTGATGACTGACATACAAAGGTGCAACCGCATTGTGTGGGCGAGAAAGCACTCAACCTGGTCGACTGAAATGTGGGAAAAGGTGCTATTCATCGATGAAAGCACCTTCTGCCTGTTTGGTAACGAGGCCCACACCTATGTGAGGAGATTTCCTGGAGAGGAATTCAAGCCTGAGTGTCTCAACCTCACTGGGAAGCATCCTTTGAAGGTCACGGTCTGGGACTGCACGGCTGCCAGTGGCGTTGGACATCTTCACATCGTCGATGGAATGGTCAACGGGGCCAAGTACATCACCATACTGCAAAGGTGCATGGTGCCATCAGCACACCAGCTGTTTCCTTGCCAGTTCCTGTTCCAAGATGACAATGCACCCTGCCATCAGCTCCAGATAGAGTAGTTACTCACCTGTAACAGGTGTTCTCCAGGAGCAGCAGGAATCAGTCCTCACATATGGGTGACATCGACGTCGATGGAGCCCTTGCGGAGCATTTCCCCAGCTTTCTATGAAAGCCTTTGGGAATGCAGGCACGCATGCGCGGTTCCCTTCCCGCCTAAAGGTGCCATCTTGCTCAGTCAAATGACATAGCTAAAAACAGCACACAAAAATGTAAAAATAAACTATGTACAACTGCAACTCCCAGGGTAGGAGGGAGGGTTGTGAGGACTGATTCCTGCTGCTCCTGGAGAACACCTGTTACAGGTGAGTAACTACTCTTTCTCCAGGACCAAGCAGGAAGTCAGACTGATGAGCCAGCGTTGGAGAGAAAGTCTTGAGGGCTAACCGAATAGCCCCGAGTTCCAGTAGATTGATTTGCTGTGCGGCCTCCCAGGGAGACCACAGGCCCTGGGTGCACTTGCCTAGACAATGAGCCCCCCAGCCCTGCAGGGAGGCATCCGTGGTCAGCACCACTGTGAACCCAGGAATCTGAAAAGGCACCCCTTGCAGTAGATTGGGTGGGTGCAGCCACCAGCGGAGGGAGTTCAGAAATTGTCTGGACACCCTTATCCTGTCTCTGAGGCGGCCTGTGGCCTGTGACCACTGAGTCCGAAGGCACCACTGTGCAGGCCTCATATGGAGCCTGATGTAACTAATTGAATCTTCGTTCAAATCAAACAGCTTACGCAAAAATTATGGAATCGTGAAGTAATTCTTTTTCTTTGATAAACACACAACATAACAGTGGGTAAAAGGTCTCAGACTCACAGCGGCGTTGAACCTTAACAGCTCGTTTTGGTTTAATACGCCTATTAGCATCAATGACCTTTATTAAAAACAGTGCCACTGTATGTAAAGTAAAGTCCCCCCAGGAAAAGTTAGCTAAGCTTGCATCTCTCCAACGATGTGATAACACAAACAAATTAACAAAACAAACAAGTGACACTTAGCCGCCTTCCAGCTGGGGACTACTCCAGATCTCTGATTTCAACGCTCTCCCTGGGCACCACTGAGGCGTTTCACTGCCACAGTTTCTTCAGGAGATCATTCCTTTCTACCAAATCTGTGTGTTAAATAAAAATACAATATAATAAGCAACAATTTCTACTCCCCAACATCTACATTATTCTAAAAACCACAAAAAACTTCCTCCACTTACAAAGATTGATGCTGCCCACGTCTTAAAAGACTTGCAAAAATAGTCAAAATTGGAGCGGAATCCAAACAGAGTGTTCCTGAGTCCCAATAGACGCCACACATGCGAGCTACTGATGTCAAACCGCCCTTTAAAACTCCCACTCATCCTTTCCTTAATTAATTACAACTGTGTACGGCCGAACCATCCCTCTCGCTTTACCAGAATTAAGCTCCTCCCAAACCAACGGGAAAACGTGTCACAAAATAACATTACAAACAGACAGAAAATGCCGTAGTCATCCTAAAAACTATTTTACGGTAGCATTTAATGATCATACGGCTGGCCTCCCTCATATGCACACCATCCAATCAATAGTGGTGTTCAGACCCCCCGGAACGACGGATCCTAAGCGATGGATCCATCTTTGTTCTCTCAAAAGCAGGGGGTTATCCAAAGTGCGCCCTGATATGCCCTTCTCTATCCGATCTATAACAAAGCACCTAAGTTGTTCAAAAACACGTCCAGCCGCTAGACAATGTGCTACTAATGGTGCCTCTAATTTGCGACACTTTAATCTACTCTTGTGCTCACGTATTCGTACTCGTAAGGCACGTAATGTTTTACCCACATATAAGAGGAAGTTTTTCGTGGTTTTTAGAATAATGTAGATGTTGGGGAGTAGAAATTGTTGCTTATTATACTGTATTTTTATCTAACACACAGATTTGGTAGAAAGGAATGATCTCCTGAAGAAACTGTGGCAGTGAAACGCCACAGTGGTGCCCAGGGAGAGCGTTGAGATCAGAGATCTGGAGTAGTCCCCAGCTGGAAGGTGGCTAAGTGTCACTTGTTTATTTTGTTAATTTGTTTGTGTTATCACATCGTTGGAGAGATGCAAGCTTAGCTAACTTTTCCTGGGGGGACTTTACTTTACATACAGTGGCACTGTTTTTAATAAAGGTCATAGGCGTATTAAACCGAAACGAGCTGTTAAGGTTCAACACCGCTGTGAGTCTGAGACCTTTTACCCACTGTTATGTTGTGTGTTTATCAAAGAAAAAGAATTACTTCACGATTCCATAATTTTTGCGGAAGCTGTTTGATTTGAACGAAGATTCAATTAGTTACATCAGTAAACGTTCAGAAAGTGACCTAGAGGACGAGTGATCTCATATGGAGCCTGGCATTGGGGGTCACATGTACTGTCGAAGCCACGTGGCCAAGGAGCCTCAGGCAGAGTCTGGCGGAGACCAGTGACCTGCTGAGAAACTGGTTTGCTAAGTTTATCAGTCTTTGGGCTCTGTCCTCTGGCAAGAACGCCTTTGCCAGCAGAGAGTCCAACCTTGCCCCTATGAACTCCAAGTTCTGGGAGGGGAGCAAAGTGGACTTTGCGAAGTTTATTATAAACCCCAGGTTTTGAAGAAGAGCAATAGTTCGGAGGGTGGCCTGCCGGGCCTCCTGGCACGTCTGACCCCTGATGAGCCAGTTGTCCAGATAGGGGAAGACAAAGATATCCTGATTTCTCAGGTAGGCCGCCACCACCGCCAGGCATTTGGTAAAGACCCTGGGAGCGGAGGTGAGGCCAAAAGGCAGTACTCTGTACTGATAATGGTTTCCTCCCACAATGAACCTGAGGTACTTTCTGTGGTCTGGATGAATGAGGATGTGAGTGTACGCATCCTTTAGATCTAAGGAGCATAGCCAATCTCCCTGCTGGAGGTAGGGCAGAAGTGTTCCAAGAGTAAGCATCTTGAACTTTTCCTTCTCTAGACATGAGATACACAGAAAAAGCCACTGGGAGGGAAAAGAAATTAAGAGTGGGGGAGTGGCCTAGTGGGGAGTGGAGGAGTGGCCTAGTGGTTGGGGCAAGGTACTTCAGGCCGGAAGGTCGGGGGTTCAAATCCCACTAGAGGACAGCAACCTTGGGCCGGAAGGACTGGGGTTTCTAGTCTCACAGGTGCTCCTTGTGGTCTTGGTCAAGCCACTTAACCCTCCATAGCCCATGTTCCCTGTAAAATAGTTATCTCCAAGTTATAATGCCCTGTTCAATGTAATTTCAGTTTGTTCAATGTAAACCGCACTGATGCAGAATAGCGCAGTATATAAGAGAATGTAAATAAATAAATAAATAAGATATAAGGTCACGAAGTTGAATTAATGTCAAATTTACAAGTGATTCCAGACTTTTGCACACCACTGTAAAATCTCTTGCAACCTCTCTGCTGTCTTAATACATTGCATTTCTACATAAGCATATATCCAACCAACCCATGTAAGCATGCTCTCAGAATACATTTATTATCTCATTTCCACCCTGAATGAAACTGATCTTGGAAGCTAAGCAGGGTCAAGCTTAGCCAGTACTTGGATAGGAGGCCACTTTGGAATATCAGGTGCTGTAGAATTACTGTGCAGAAGAAAGACTTGGCAAGCTACTTCTGGTCACATATTGCCAAGAAAACCCAGAGGATGGGTCTCAAGGAGTCCCAACAGGTTTTGGAAGATATCTACCCATGAAAGGATATTCTCACTCTATGCTCCAGCATTATGGAATTTACTACATAAGAACAAAAGAACATAAGATATGTCATACTGGGTCAGATCAAGGTCCATCAAGCCAAGTATCCTGTTTCCAACAGTGGCCAATCTAGGTCATATATACCTAGCAGTATCCCCAAGAGACACAGGTTCCACAATGCTTGTATTGGGTCAAGCATTGATATCCTGGGTCCCTTTTTAATAATGGTTTATGGACCTTTCCTCGAGGAACTTGTCCAAACCTTTTTTAAACCCAGCTACACTAACAGCCTTTACTACATCCTCCGGTAACAAATTCCAGAGTTTGATTACACGTTGAGTGAAAAAATATTTTCTCTTATTTGTCTAAAATAGTTTACCCTGTAGCTTCATTACATGTCCCCTAGTCTTTCTATATTCTGATAGCGTAAACAATTGATCTATGTTTACCTGTTCCACTCCATTCATTAATTTATAGACCTCTATCATATCTCCCCTCAGCCGTCTCTTTTCCAGGTTGAAGAACCCTAACCTTTGTAGCCTCTCTTCATAGAGGTAGCCTTCCATCCCCTTTACCATTTTGGTAGCTCTTCTCTGTACCTTTTCTAATAACGCTATATCCTTTTTAAGATATGGCGACCAGAATTGCACACAATATTCAAGGTGCGGTCGTACCATGGAACGATACAGAGGCATTATAATATCCTTTGTTTTATTTTCCATTCCTTTCCTTATGATACCTAGCATTCTATTTGCTTTCTTGGCCGCTGCTGCACACTGGGTGGAGGGTTTTAACATGTTATCCACGATGACGCCTAAATCTTTTTCCTGGGTGGTGATTCCCAATGTGGAACCTTGCATCGTGTAACCATAGTATGGGTTGTTCTTTCCTAGGTGCATAACTTTGCACTTGTCCACATTAAATTTCATCTGCCATTTGGATGCCCAGTCTTCCAATTTGTCAGGATACTCCTGCAGTTTTCTGCAATCCCCTTGGGTTTTAACTTTAAACAGTTTTGTGTCATCTGCAAATTTGATAACCTCACTAGCTATTGACTTTTCCAGGTCATTTATGAATATGTCAAAAAGCAGTGGACCCAGTACAGATCCCTGGGGTACTCTACTATTCACCTTTTTCCATTGGGAAAATTGGCCATTTAGCCGTACCCTCTGCTTTCTATCTTTTAACCGGTTCCCGATCCACAATAGTACACTGCCTCCTATCCCATGACTTTTTAGTTTTGCCAAAAGTCTCTGATGAGGGACCTTGTCAAAGGCTTTCTGAAAGTCCAGATACACTATATCAACCGACTCACCTTTGTCTACCTGTTTATTCACACCTTCAAAAAAACATAACAGATTAATAAGACAAGATCTTCCTTGTCTAAAGCCATGTTGGCTGTCTTCCATTAGGCCATGACTATCTACATGCTGAGTAATTTTGATCTTTATGAGGGTTTCTACCATTTTTTCCCGGTACTGACGTCAGGCTCACCGGTCTGTAGTTTCCCAGATCAGCCCTGGAACCCTTTTTAAAAATTGGTGTTACATTGGCGATCCTCCAATCTTCAGGTATTACAGATGATTTTAATGAAAGCTCACAGATTACTAATAGCAGGTTTACAATCTCATATTTCAGTTCTTTCAGCACTCTTGGATGTATACCATCCGGTCCAGGTGATTTGCTACTATTCAGTTTATCGAATAGCTGTAATACATCTTCCCGGTGTAGCAATATTTCTCTCAATTCCTCTGAAGTATCACCTTTAAGTACTACTTCAGTCTTGGGTAACATCCCTACATCTTCCTCAGTAAAGACCGAAGCAAAGAATTCATTCAGTCTCTCCGCTATAGCCTTGGCTCCTCTTACTGCCCCTTTTACCCCTCTATCATCTAACGGTCCAGTTGACTCTCTCACAAGCTTTTTGCTACGAATGTACTTGAAAAAGTCTTTATTTCGCATTTTTGCTTCCATAGCAAGTTTCTTCTCAAATTCTCGCTTTGCCTGCCTTATCAATGCTTTGCAGTTAACTTGCCAGTGCTTGTGCTGTTTCCAGTTTTCGTCGTTTGGCTCTTTTTTCCATTTCCTGAAAGATGCTTTTTTTTTGGCAGCAATAGCCTCTCTGACCTCACCTTTAAACCATGCTGGCAGTTTTTTGGACTTTCTTCCACTTTTCTTAATGAGTGGAATACAGCTGGTCTTGGCTTCCAGGATAGTATTTTTAAACAACACCCAAGCTTGATGTAAGTCTTTAACCTTTGCAACCACTCCTTTTAGTTTTTTCTTAACTATTTTCCTCATTTTATCATAGTCTCCCTTTTGAAAGTTAAAAAGGTAGTACTATAGATTTCCTTACTGTCCCTCCTCCACTAATTAAATCAAATGCCATCATGCTATGATCAATATTGCCAAGTGGCCCCAACACCCTTATCTCCTGCACCAGATCTGGTGTTCCACTAAGGACTAGGTCCAATATGGCTTCCCCTCCAGTCAGTTCATGAACCAGCTGCTCCAAGAAGCAGTCATTTATTTCATCTAGGGACTTTATCTCCCTAGCATGTCCTGCCGTGACACTGACCCAGTCGATACCGGGGTAATTGAAATCACCCATTATTATTACTGTGCTGTGACTTTTGTTAGCTTCCTTGATTTCGTTCAGCATTTCATCATCCATTTGTTCATTCTGGCCAGGCGGTCGATAGTACACCCCCACTGCCATCACCTTCCCATAGAGATTCTACAGCAAATTTTGTTTCCTGCAAAACTTTAATCCTTTCTGACTCAATGCCTCTATAACAGAGCGCAACCCCTCCACCAATATGATCAGTTCTATCATTACGATATAGTTTGTACCCAGGTATCACAGTGTCCCACTGGTTATCCTCCTTCCACCATGTCTCTGAGATTCCAATCATATCTAACCTCTCATTTAGTGCTATATATTCTAACTCTCCCATCTTATTGTTTAGACTTCTAGCATTTGCATACAAGCATTTTAGAGACTGTATTTTATTAATATTAATCTGGCTATTGGTAGGCATGAGTAATTTGGAATCTTTACGCTCTGTCTGCACCATACTCAAGGGCATTTGGGCTACTTTACTCTTTTTTGGAACCTCTCTGCTTTTGGTAGTATCCTTCAAGGATACCTTCTTCCGAACCATGCGCTCTTGGGCGACTGTCAGCTTTCCCCCATTTTCTAGTTTAAAAGCTTCTCTATCTCCTTTTTAAAGGTTAAATGCCAGCAGTCTGATTCCATTCTGTTTAAGGTGAAGCCCATCCCTTCAGAAGAGCCCCTCCTTCACCCAGAATGTTCCCCAGTTCCTAACAAATCCAAAACCTTCATCCTTGCACCATCGTCTCATTCACGCATTGAGACTCCAGAGCTCTGCCTATTTTTTGGGTCCTGCACGTGGAACAGGGAGCATTTCAGAGAATGCTACCCTGGAAGTTCTGGATTTCAACTTCCTACCTAAAAGCTTAAATTTAGCCTCCAGAACCTCCCTACCACATTTTCCTGTCATTGGTACCGACATGTACCAAGACAGCAGACTCCTCCCCAGCACTAAGACCTTATCTAGGCGATGCGTGAGGTCCGCTACCTTTGCACCAGGCAGGCATGTTACCAGGCGATCCTCACGTCCACAAGCCACCCAGCTATCTACATGCCTTATGATTGAATCACCAACTATAACAGCTGTCCTAACCCTTCCATCATGGGCACATGGCCCTGGATAAACGTCCTCAGTGCGAGAGGGTTTTACATCACCTGGAGGATAGGTCCTAGTTACAGGATCACATCCTGCCACACCAGTGTGATGCTCTCCTGTCACGTGACCTCTCTCCTCCATGACAACAGGGATGCTGCCAGACTGGAGGTGGAACTTCAGAACTATATCCCTGTAGGTCTTGTCCATGTACCTCTCTGTCTTTCTTATGCCTTCCAGGTCTGCTAATCTAGCCTCTAGAGAACAGACTTGTTCCCTGAGAGCAAAGAGCTGCTTGCACTTAGTGCATACGTAAGACCTCTCACCAACTGGGAGAAAATCATACATGTGACACTCAATGCAAAAGACTGGAAAGCCCAATCTCGCTGCTGGACTATTGTCTGCATCTTAGTTTAAAGCTAAATGCCGTGCACGCTATAAGTGATATAAAACTGAAAACATTATTATTTCAAGAACATTATGGAATATAAAATAATAGACATTTCAGTTTATGTACATGTAATATCAATTGTAATATTTAATTGAATTAAAGTTTGTGATTGTAACTGTTATACATTATTTATGACTGGCTTGGAACCAAAGTGATAAAGCAGGATATAATGCCATCAGAATGGACAACAAATTTGTTCAAAGGTTTTGCTTCCTGAAAATGTTTGGGTGAATATGATAGACAGTTCAAGCTGAAAACAAATATAATTTCAGATTGATTGTATCACATAGGAATTTGGAGAAACATGAAATTAAATTTTGATTAAATTTAGCATGTTTAATCACACAATGATGCTGACATATTGCATTAGTTCACCTGAGTTAAAAATGTTTTGCTCCTGATTTTCAATTGTACTCAGCATCTGATGCTTCTCATCTCAGTGTCCAACAATAGTCGACCAGCAGTGATGGGTTCCAATTGCCCTGCTACCACTTTTCCATCATCACAATGTCCTGGTGAAACCTTTTACCATTTTCATCGCTGACTGCACCAAGATCAGCATGGAAGAAGTCCAAGCGTGAAAGCAGAAGATGAATCTTTAGCGACATATTGCAACTCATGGTTTTGTATGCTTGAAGCAGGTTGCCAACCAGCTGGATGTAGTTTTGGTGCCCTGTAATTGCCAAGAAAATTCTCAACAACATCCCTGAATGCCTTCCATGTGATTTTCTCAGGCCCCACTAGCAGATCATCGAACCACTTGTCATGGATGGCGTGTTTGACTTGTGGCCCCACAAAAATGCCTTCCTGAATCTTGGCATCAGTTATTCTTGGAAACATTGGTCTCAGATATCAAAATTCTTCGCCTTCCTTGTTCATCACTTTCACAAAGTCTTTAATCAGTCCAAGTTTTATATGAAGAGGAGGCAAAAATATCTTTCTTGTGTTGAGAAGTGGTTCATGTGCCACATTTCTCTGTCCTGCAACCAAATGCTTATGGAGCAACCAGTTCTTTTTAATGTAATGAGATTCTCTAGCATGGGAGCCCCATTCACAAATGAAACAACAGTACTTGGTATATCCAAGCTGCATTCCTAGTAGCAGGGCCACTACTTTTAGATCACTACAGATGTTCCAGTTGTAGTTGTTGTACTATATATGTTTCAATAACAGTTCCATGTTTTCATAGGTTTCTTTCATATGCGCTGCATAGGCAATAGGTATTGAAGGGTGGACATTGCCATTGTGTAACAAGACAGTTTAAAGGCTTAACAGTGATGAATTGATTAAAAAAGCACCATTGTTGTGGGTCTGTGTCATGCCCAAAGCCGTGAACAACCCATCAATGTCAGTGCAGAAACAGAGTTTTCATATCTTCTTGGCGGATCCGAAAGACAGAAATTTTTGTACCTAGCGATAACAGACCCCATCCTTACAATCTTGAACCAAGTAGTTCAGCTTTTGTTTTTGACAAACCTAATTCCCTCACCAGGTCATTCAATTCTGACTGTGTTATCAGAGGAGGCACACCGGACATAAATGGTTCAACATTTGTATCCATGTCATTTTCCACATCTGGCCCATGTATCATGGCATCTTCGTCTGCCTCATCTAGGCTCTATGTCTCTGGTGGCTTCGGTACTACTACTACTGAGCATTTATAAAGCACTACCAGACGCACGCAGCACTGTACAGAAAAAAGACAAAAATAGACAGTCCCTGCCCAAAAGAGCTTACAATCTAAAAAGACAAAACAAAGAAGGCGAAGGACGAGGAAAGAACAAAAGCAAAGGAAGGATAACAGGAGAAACAAGACAAGGGAACAAGGTGAGAACAAGGGAAAAAAGGAACAGGTGAAAACAAGACAAGGGAAGAGGAGGAGAACGGGTAAGTCACGAACCAAAGGCAGAAGCGAAGAGGTGAGCTTTCAACCTGGATTTGAAAAGGGTCAGAGAAGAAGCCTGACGTATTGACAGAGGAAGTCTATTCCAGGCGTAGGGTGCTGAAAGGTGAAAAGAGTGAAGCCTGGAGTTAGCAACAGAGGAGAAAGGCATAGCAAGAAGCAGTTGGCTAGAAGAGCGGAGTTCACGAGGGGGGATATAAGGAGAAATGAGAGAAGAAAGATAAAGAGGAGCTGCAGAATGAATGCATTTATAGGTCAGTAGGAGAAGTATGAACTGGATGTGGAAACTGATAGGGAGCCAGTGAAGAGACCTGAGGAGAGGAGTGATATGGGCAAAACGAGGTTGGCTGAAGATCAAACGAGCAGCAGAATGCTGAATAGACTGAAGGGGTGAAAGATGACTCAGTGGAAGACCAGCAAGGAGCAGGTTACAGTAATCAAGGTGAGAGGTGATAAGTGAATGGATGAGCGTTTTAGTAGTATGTTCCGAAAGAAACTGTACTGCCATACTTCATAACATCTTTGTTAGTGATATAGCGGAAGGGCTGTCGGGTAAGGTTTGCCTCTTTGCAGATGATACCAAAATCTGCAGTAGAGTAGACACCCAGGAAGGTGTAGATAACATGAGGAGGGATCTAGCTAAGCTTGTAGAATGGTCTAGAATTTGGCAGCTGGGATTTAATGTTAAAAAATGTAAGGTCATCCATTTGGGCTGCAGCAATCCAAGGGAGCAATATAGTATAGGGGGTGAAGTACTTTTGTCCACCAAAGAAGAGCGGGACCTAGGCATGGTTGTGTCTGATGATCTTAAAGTAGCTAAATAGGTAGAAAAGGCGACGGCAAAAGCTAAAAGGATGCTTGGGTGCATACGGAGAGGAATGGCTAGCAGAAAAGAGGAGGTGATAATGCCTCTGTATAAGTCTTTGGTGCGACCTCATTTGGAGTATAGTGTGCAATTCTGGAGACCGCACCTTCAAAAGGATGTGAACAGGATGGAGTCGGTGCAGAGGGTGGCTACTAAAATGATTAGTGGTCTTCATTATAAAGCATATGAGGACAGACTGAAGGATCTTAATATGTACACCTTAGAGGAAAGGCGGGATAGAGGTGATATGATTGAGATGTTTAAATACCTCCGTGGCATAAATATTCAGGGAGAGAGCCCTCTTTCAATTGAAAGCAAGTTCTGCTATGAGGGGACATGGGATGAGGGTGAAGGGAGATAGATTCAGGAGTGATATGCGGAAATATTTCTTTACAGAAAGAGTAGTGGATCCGTGGAATAGTCTCCCAGTGGAGGTGGTAGAGATGAGGACAGTAACTGAATTCAAAAAAGCATGGGACAAACACAGAGGATCTCTAAAGGAAAAAAGGGGACTGTTGTTGTTGTTGATATGGAAGGACAGACTAGATAGGCCATGTGGTCTTTTTCTGTCATCATATTTCTATGTTTCTACTCTCATCCTGCAGCACTGGTCTCATGGCTGAAGGCAGACTGGGGTATTCAATAGATTTCTTATTTTTAGCAGAGAAGACGGATACATTGGTCAGACAGTCCGCCACATGATCCTTCTGTTCTCTCCATATCATCGGGACTCAAACAGCATTGACTTCCGAGGACTTCTAAGCCAAGCTCTGAGATGAACAGCACATGTTGCACAGCAAATGTGAGGAGCCCAGGATTTGTCTTGATCGCCAACTTTACAACTGAAGTACAGCTAATATGCTTTTTTAATAAGTGCAGTCATGCTGTGTATTTGAGGCTTAAGCATATACTCGCCACAAATGTAAAGCACAGTTACTTACCTGTAACAGGTGATCTCTGGGAACAGCAGGAATAAGTCTTCACATATGCAAATGAGTCTTCACATATGGGTACGTCGGTACCGACGGAGCCTGTGCGGGAACGCTCCCCAGCTTCCCAAAAAGGAAAGCTTTTGGGAGCATCCCACAGCGCCTGTGCGCTCCCTTCCCGCCTTTCCTAACCGCCTCTCCCCAGTTCGAGTTTTAAAGCTGAGACAAAGAGAGAGAGGAAAGGAAAAAAAAAATAGATAGAGAGATACAACTCCTAGGGGAGGTGGGTGGGTTGTGAAGACTTATTCCTGCTGTTCCCAGAGATCACCTGTTACAGGTAAGTAACTGTGCTATCTCCAAGAACAAGCAGAAATGAGTCTTCACATATGGGGACTCCCTAGCTAGAGATGCCTGGGAGATCCCCAAGGTTATGAGACCCTGTGAAGGGCTCTATCTCCTCCTATGGATCTCAGGCATCCATTCAGGGAAGGAGGGCAGGAATTGATTAAGCATGGAACAGGTGTATGAGAACAGCCTGACCAAACAAGACATCCCGGCGGGAGTCCTTGTCCAAACAGTAATGGGCTGTGAAGGTATGAACCGAGGCCCAGGTGGCCGCTCGACAGATCTGGTCGATGGACACAGAATTTAGATGAGCCATAGAGGTGGCCATGGCCCTCACATTATGAGCTGTGACATGGCCTTCCAGAGAAAGGTTCTTACTCTGGTAGGCGAAAGAAATACACTGAGCAATCCAATTGGACAGTGTCCTCTTAGAGACTGGAAGTCCCAAATGAGAGGGATCAAAGGCAACAAAGAGTTGAGAAGACTTTCTATGTTGCTGTGTCCTTTGTAAGTAAAAGGCAAGAGCTCTCTTACAATCCAGGGTATGAAGATTCCTCTCTGCACTTGATGCATGAGGACCTGGAAAAAAGACAGGTAAATACACCTCTTGATTAAGATGAAAAGGTGAAACCACTTTAGGCATAAAGTGTGGATTGGTCCTAAGGACTACCTTATCATGATGGAACCTTGTATAAGGTGGATTAGCCACTAAGGCCTGCAGTTCACTGATGCGGCGAGCTGAGGTGATTGCAATGAGGAAAATAACCTTCCAGGAAAGAAATTTCAAGGAGGTGGTGGCTAAGGGTTCAAAAGGTGGCGGAGGAGGCCTAATGGGAGGTTTAGTTAAAGTTAGGCCTCTCATGAATCTTGCAATAAGAGGATGAGAGGAAATAGGCTGTCCATTAATAGGCTTAAGGGATGCTGCAATAGCACTCAAATGGACCCTTACTGAATTCGTCTTAAGGCCTGCATTGGAGAGATGCAGGAGATATTCCAATAGAGAATTCAAAGGTAGTGCTAGAGGGTCAAGACTCTTCTCAGCACACCAAATGGAAAACCTTTTCCATTTAAAAGCATAGGAACGTCTAGTAGAAGGTTTTCTGGAAGCATGGAGGATATCCTTCACCTGCTGAGAAAGATTCCAATCTTGAAGGTCTAGGCCTTCAGCAACCAAGCTCTGAGGTGAAGGGACTTGGGGTTTGGGTGCCACAAAGTCCCCTCCTCCTGGGACAGAAGGTCTGGAGCAGCTCCCAAGTCTAGGGAGGGAGCTTGAGAGAGATGCAGAAGTAGAGGGTACCACACTTGGCGTGGCCAGCGTGGAGCTATGAGGATCATGGATCCTTGATCCCTCTGGAGCTTGAACAGAGTCTTGGGAATTAAAGGAATGGGTGGAAAGGCATACAGGAAGTCTTGACCCCAGTGAAGGAGGAAGGCATCCTTGGCCTGAACTCCCTGTCACGGAATTCTGGAACAGAACCGGGGAAGTTTGGCATTCCACGGACTTGCAAAGAGGTCTATGTCCGGGGTTCCCCACTCTTGAAAGATTCTGAGTACTTGGTCCATGTGTAGGGACCATTCGTATAGAAGCAGAACTCGACTGAGTCTGTCTGCCCAAGAGTTTTGGATTCCTGGGAGGTATACGGCCAGGAGATGGATTTGATGCTCTCTGGCGAAGGCCCACAATCTTAAAGCTTCGTTGCAAAGCGACAGAGAGCCAGTTCCTCCTTGCTTGTTTATGTAAAACATGGCTACCTGATTGTTCGTATGAATGAGGACTGTCTTGTAGCTGAGCAGGGTATGGAAGACCTTGAGAGCTAGAAAAACTGCTCGGAGCTCCAAGTGGTTGATATGTAGAGAGGTCTCCTGTGGAGACCAAGTGCCCTGAGTGGAGAGGTCTTGTAGATGAGCTCCCCAACCTGTTTGGGAGGCATCTGTTGTGAGGGTTGCTTGGGGCAACAACTGTTGGAAGGGGGACCCCAGCAACAGATTTTGGGTGGACATCCACCACTGGAGAGACGAAAAGAGGCGTTTGGAGGTTGCTATTTGGTCTGAGAGAGCTCCTGATGTTTGAGTCCACTGGGTGGACAAAGTCCATTGAGCTGCTCTCATGTGAAGGCGAGCATAGGGGACCACATGCACTGTGGATGCCATGTGGCCTAGCAGTTTTGTAGCATCTCCCGGGCAGTTAAATGACTCTTTGACTGAATCTGGGAGGCTAACTGCACTAGGCGTAGGCAACGGGCCTGAGGAAGATAGGCCCTTGCAGTGGTAGTATCCAGCCAGGCCCCTATGAACTCTAGGGAATGAGTAGGGGTGAGCTGGGACTTTGGGAGGTTTACCACAAGTCCCAGATACTGCAGAATGTGCCTTGTGCAGTCCAGGGAAGTCTGGGCCTCTGACTGAGATGGAGCTCGGATGAGCCAGTCGTCCAGGTATGGGATTACAAATGTTCCCAGAGTGCGTAGAAATGCAGCTACTACTGCCATGCATTTGGTGAACACTCTTGGAGCAGAGGCCAGACCGAAAGGAAGCACCCTGTATTGGTAATGCTTTCCTTGGAAAAGAAAACGGAGGAACCTTCTGTGAGATGGATGGATGAGGACATGTGTGTACGCATCCTTGAGATCTAGAGAACAAAGCCAATCCTGACTCTGAAGGTATGGAAGGAGAGTGCCCAGAGAAAGCATCTTGAATTTCTCCTTGCATAGAAATTTGTTCAATTCTCTGAGATCTAATATGGGTCTGTAGCCCCCTGTTTTCTTTGGGATCAGAAAGTAGGGGGAGTAAAACCCTGACCCTTGTTGAAAAAGAGGTACTTCTTCTGTTGCCCCTTGGGCAAGAAGGGCAGCCACCTCCTGACCTAGAAGGTCGAGGAGAGATGTTGGAGAATTGAAATGTCTCACCATGGTGTGAGGAGGAAGGTTTGAGAAATGAAGCTTGTAGCCCTCCCTTATGATGGAGAGGGTCCACTGCTCTGCTGTAATTTGCTCCCATCTGGGAGCAAAATGAGCTAACCTTCCTGGAATGGTGAGAGGCTCTGGCTGTTTCAGAGCCAGAAAGGCTAAGTTCTCTAGCATCAAGTCAAAAACCCTGAGGAGGCTGGGTCTGCTGAGTTGCAGCAGCCCCTGTAGGCTTAGGCCTGGCCTGTTTAGGTTGCTGACGCTTAGAAGCAAAACGACCTGTAGATGGATTTCCCAAGCCATCCTGGACCCAAGATTCTAGATCAGAAGCTTGGAGCCAAGCAATTCTGCGTGCAGCTATGGCAATGGCCGAAGCCCTGCTGGCACCCTCAAAGGAGTCAAAAGCTGCACGGTTGGAAAACTTTGAAATATCTTGAGTATGCTTAATCCAAATAAGAAATTCTTCCCTTTTATCCTCTGGAAGAAAAGGGAGGAAAGTGTGCAGCTTATCTGCAACTTCTTTCAGAAACATACCCATATAAAGACTATAGGAGTTGATTCTGGCAATGAGCATACTGGCTTGGAAGATTTTTCTACCAAAAGCATCCATGGTCCTGCATTCTCTTCCTGGAGGAGCAGAGGTGTGTCTTTTTGCACTCTTTATCCTTTTCATAGCTGACTCCACCACAATAGAATGGTGAGGAAGCTGTGTTTTATGAAACCCAGGACAAGGAGGGACACGGTACATAGTGTCCAATCTACGAGAATGAGGAGAAATAGTGAGAGGAGTCTCCCATAAGTCAATCATGTGATCATAAAGAATCTCATGAATTGGCAAGGTGACTGCCTCCTTAGGAGCCTTAGAATAACCTAAAATATCCAATTTTTTAGCTCTAGGCTCTGATTCAGAGGTTACTGAAATAGAAAGTCCTTTAGCCACTTCTCTTATGAAGTCTTGAAAGGACAAGTCCTCTGGAGGAGACATTCTTCTTTTTGGAGAAGAAGGCTCTTCAGGAAGAGCTATAGATACTTCAGCAGACTCCTCCGATGCATCAGAGTCTTCGGAGGAATCAAAGTATCGACTGTCAGGGTGCTCTCCCAAAGCTCAGTACGCGTATCGAGCGGTATCGACATCGGGCGTCATCGGGACCGGTTCGGTACCGATGGGCATCCCTGGACAGGTAACCACTGCAGTCGGCATCCTGGTCGATGTCGATGCAGCCGGTACCGGAGCCGATACCGACAACGGAGTTTGTTGTGGTATCAGCGGCGTCGCAGCTTGAATGAAGGCCGTGATAGCCTGCTGCATGGATAGAACATTCTGATCCATCGACGCCATGAATGCCTGGAATTCAGTACCGGAAGGTTGCGCCGGTACCCCAGAGCATTCTAACAGGTGATCGGTCGAGGCCGTGCCATCGATGTCAACCTGTAACCCCATAGGAGGAGCTTTGGAAGCCGGAGCTTCCCGCCGGGGTTGTTTTGCCGGTGCGGAATCCTCAAGGGCAAGCCCGGAGGCATCTCGATGCTTGGAAGGAGATCTACCCTTCGAGGACCGGCTGGATTTATGTTTGGTTACCTGAGATCCATGGGAGGAAGTAGAGGCTCTGGAAGACGTTGATGCCACTGAAGTTGCATCAGAGGGAAACAGCACAAGGAGCTTAGCTGCTCGGTTCTGTAAACCTCGTTTAGACATCAAGGAGCAGGACGGACAATCCAAAATGGAGTGGTCAGGACCCAAACATTTAAGACACCATTCATGGGTGTCGGTGACAGAAATAGTACCGCTGCACTTAGTGCATTTTTTAAAACCCGGAGGCTGGTTTTTCCATGAGGAAAATTTCTCGTGAGGCCTAAGGCCCAAAGAGGAAAAACACACTAAGTGAGGGAAAAATATGTTCTTTTTTTTTTTTTTTTTATAAGAAAAGAAAGAAAGACCGGCGGTACCGGTCCGACGTCGGGGAAGGCAGACGCGCGACCAAAGAAATAAAATAAAACAAAGAACTTCTTCAGCGGTGACAGGAACACGACCTGCTGGCTCTGCGGAAAAGAAGAACTGGGGAGAGGTGGTTAGGAAAGGCGGGAAGGCAGCGCGCAGGCGCTGTGAGATGCTCCCAAAAGCTTTCCTTTTTGGGAAGCTGGGGAGCGTTCCCGCACAGGCTCCGTCGGTACCGACGTATCCATATGTGAAGACTCATTTGCATATATGAAGACTCATTCCTGCTTGTTCCTGGAGATCAGAATGTATCGCAGCTGTTGTGACATGGATGAGACATTTCTGCTGTAACGAATCATCGTTTAGACAAGAAGCTTACATATAAATGCTATTGTTAAGTACACAAACTGATATCAACATCATCAATAGCATCTAAGTATGAAAGCTGCTTTTATAGCCTATACTGCCAGCATCCATCCTGACTAAGCATGCCCACGCATTCCTGAGCAGTAGCATATCCATTGCACATTGTGAGATTGCACCAAGTGCATGCCTGAACTAAACAGCTTACTTTCTATTCAACATATGAGTAGATTTAAAATATGTGAGGAAATCACAAAAATAGGCGATTACAATAAAATGGCGCGTGATAGGAAAATTTGAAGGTGATTTTTGTGATCAGCAACCCAAAATCCATAAGATACACCCAAAAGTGTTCAGGAAGCAAAATCTTTGTTGTCCAGTGGTGCATCCAGATTTGACCACATCACATCTATCCTGAAGAACCTCCATTGGTTACCAATATCACTTAGGTCAAAATACAAAGTCATCATCACTATTTTCAAGATACTACAAAATCAGTCAGCCACCTGCCTGAAGACCCTAATAAATAAAGCTCCTGAATTTAGATCAAGGTGTATCAACCAGAACCTGCTTTCCATTCCACCACTCAAGACAAAGTGTAACCCGTGACAAAGTGTAACCCGCAACAAAGCCTTCACACCTTCAATCTGGAACTTTCTTCCCGAACCCATAAGATCAGCCCAAACAGTACAAGATCTTCGAAAGAGACTCAAAACACACCTCTTTACCAAATACTTTGGAGCTAACACAAATGTTTAGAACAAAGGCCCTACCAATGATGTATTACTAAACAAGTTATTGCCATGTTAAACCTCCCCCCCTTTTAATTCCAAGTTACATGTACCCCACCTAAGTTCTATGTAAAACCCAATTAATTCAATATATTTCTTGTTCAATGTAAACAGCTTTGACTTATGATAAAGAGGTATATAAAACATGTTAAATAAAATAAACAAAAATAATAAATATAAATTAAATATTTTCTCTCTGTGCCTTACCTTGGGCATCTTTGCTATGTACACTGCCATTCTGAGCAACATGTTGAGACACTCACTAAGCACAGTCTCTAATGACTGCTCCTGGGTTGTGTCCTCCAGATACAGGATGGGGACATTTATAATCGGAAAGACCACTGCGAGAAAAGTCTGCCTGAGATGTTGTGTGAAATCACAAGAATCTTTGTATCCTGTAGCAGAGAGCTGAATGAGAGAAAGGCAGCTGTCAGTCAAGTACTGTGGTTGCTTGGTTATAAAGGTACAAGCTACTAGTCGCTACTGCTGATAACCTAAAATTACTTCTCAGCCTGATGAGAACTGTTTTTTCAAAACAAGCTCTTTCTATTTAGCACTAGCACAGGAAAATCTGGTTTCTGAAACAGCTGGACAGCTTTGTTGTGTAATTATGCAATGACCTGTAATGTGCAGAGTGTACTGTATCTAAGAGACATAGTATCAGTACTGGGAATATGTAAGTAGTTGGACTTGAACCAGTGCATGGGCTGTTTTATAAATATGCATAAGGTACTGCAGATGTACAATTGATCAGATCACTGAGTTTAAGCCATGGGCATAGTTTGGGGGGGGGGGTGGGGGGGGCAAGGGGAGGTATTGTCCCCACAAACAAGCTGGCTCCAATTCGGTGGCAGCATCTTCCAGATAAATGCCAGATCCATACGATCAAAATGGCCTGCAACCATGGACTTGATTCCTCAATACAATCTCGACATCCTGATGGTCACGGAATCATGGTTATCTGATTGTGACAACATCCTCCTGAATCAGATGCTGCCTTCCAGGATTTGACCTCTACACATGCCACAGGTCCACTCAAAAAGGAGGCGGAACGCTAATCCTCGCCAAAATAGACCTCAATTTCAAGCTATGCAACTCCTCCAGCTCAACCCACCTCGACTCCCTCTCTATATCTAATGAACTATGCTCAATCAACCTGCTCTATCGAGCACCCTCCCCATCACCGGATGACCTTCCAACAATAATTGAACTCGTGTGCGCAACATCCACCTCACGCTCTCCAAATTGGGTAGTTGGAGATTTCAACCTCCCATCTCTCCATGACAGCCACTCAGAAGCATTTCTAGACGCACTAGAGGATCTAGGCTACAAACAATACGTCGACTCTCCCACCCACACTAAAGGAGGCAAACTAGACCTCATTTTCGCACCTCATTTCAACACCTTAACACACCAAGCCCTTGAACTGTCAGTTATACCAGTGCCATGGTCTGATCACAACCTTATTCGATTCAATATACCCACCTATACCTCTCACATGAGCCAAAGACCATCTAACTCACCTGGAACCCACTCAGCCCGTTTTCAACCTCTCAACCGTGACAAGGTCCTAGAGAACCTTCAACCACTCTTGACTAACACCTCCCTCAACTTAGATGACCTAATATCCAAATGGGACGAGAACCTCAAAGCCGCCTCATGTCCATTGCACAAGGATAAGAAAATAAGAAAACGAGAACATGCGCCATGGTTCTCTACTGACCTTCGTACATCTCTCATCCATCTACGCAAACTTGAAAGACAGTGGCGTCGAACCCACTCTCCAGAGGCACTTGAAACATATAACTCACACTTAACTACCCACCGTGAGAAGGTAACACTGAGTAAGAAGCTCTACCACACAAACCTATTGAAACGCTCCATCAATAAACCTCATGCACTATTCAAGTTAGTAAAAACCATAACAAGAGAGCCAGTTTCAGATCAACCTGCAATGCCGCAGCCACAGGACTACGCAAACTACCTGCAATCAAAAATGATTACGGCCAACACTTGCATAAATACCAACAACCCATCTGTATCACCTAAGGCATCTCAAATAACTCCATTTTGCAACTTCAATACTATATCAACTAGTGAAATTGAGAAAATTATCGCCTCCATCAATCCTAGCACAGCACCTAATGACCCATGTCCAGCCAGCTGGATCAAAGATCTGCGCCATGATCTAAGCCAAATCCTGTGCCTGATACTGAACCAGTCCTTTCTAACAGGCTCATTCCCCCAAAGTCTGAAACACACCTCTATCAAGCCCCTACTCAAAAACAGTAAGCTCGATCCATCCAAAGTTGAATCATTTAGGCCAATCTCGAGCATCCCCCAGCTTGCAAAAATCATCGAGAAAGCTGCCCAACAACAGCTCCAGCATCATATTGACACGGAAGCACCACTGGACAAATCACAACATGGATTCAGAGAAGCACATGGAGTTGACACAATCCTTACAACCTTATTCAATGATCTGATCACAGGAATAAACAACATCAAACAAGGATTTGTACTCATATTTTTAGACATTTCCGCCGCCTTTGATTCTGTGAACCACAATATACTGCTGCAACGTCTGAGAGAGAAGGGGATTCGAAGCACAGCACTGGAATGGTGTAGATCCTACCTTTCCAATAGGTGGCAACAAGTTAAAACAGGCCAGGAATAATCAGAGCCATTCCTACAGTCTCAAGGTGTACCACAAGGATCTTCCCTATCGGCATTAATGTTCAATATATATGCAGCCGATATGTGAATTGATCCGATCCTTCGACGTGCAATGCCTGGCATACGCAGATGACATCCTCATATACATGCCGTTTAAAACTGACCAACCAGTGTTTACACCAATAATCAACTGTTTCGGCGCAATAGCTGAATGGCTGCTGACTCAAAACTTAAGAATAAATCATAGCAAAACTGATGTCCTATTTGTTACAAGGAATCGTAAGTTCGTACCTCCTCCGTCGCTGCTGGTCAATAACATAGAACTGACGTCAAAACCCACAATCCGATACCTCGGCATCACATTGGATCAACACCTGGATATGACAATGCATGTGAAGAATGTGACAAAGAGTATATATCATAAGATCAGAACGCTACGCCACCTCCGCCCCCTACTTGACTATACTGATTACCGATCAACCTTCCAGGCACTAGTCCTCCCACATCTAGATTTTGCGAACATCATCCTCCACGGGCTCTCTCAATCAACCTTAAATCCACTTCGTCTGGCTATGAATGCAGCTGCAAGAGTCCTCTCTGGGTCACCAAGATCTGCTCACATAACGCCTATCATGAAAGACCTACACTGGCTACCTCTACAAGCCAGACTCTCATATAAGTCACTAGTCCTGACCTTCAAAGCCATGAATAACTACCCACCGACACCAATCAGCAAACTAATCCATAACACCCTCGAAAATAGAAACAGAAGGACTACTGCTATGAACACCTTAATAGTTCCCAAGATGATGACATCATGTACTAAAGCTACATCGAACAGAGCTTTCTCAATATTTGCACCCCTGAATTGGAATTTACTTCCCCATGAAATCCGTTGCATCAAAAACCTATTACAATTCCGAAAAGCCGTGAAGCATCACTTATTCACAAAATACTACCCAGAAGTGATCTCGGACACTCACACAACCAACAGGCCTCCAACTTACACTAAACACCTTAGCACCTTAATACAACCAGAAAATGGTTAAACTCCACGATAGTTCACTTTACTACTGTTGACCCGTGCCACCTACATGAATACACATACAATATCCACTCGAGTTTAAATATTTTATATAGTAAAAGCATATATATAGTATAATGTTGACTGTACATAGTTATCCCTGTTACTCCATGTTATATATTCCTTTGTTCTCTGTAAACTCAATGTTACCTGTATGCATTGCAGTATATTTTGTTCGATGTACACCGCGCTGATTTTAATAGCGCGGTATAGAAGAGATGTTAAATAAATAAATAAATAAATCTTCCACCCCCCCCCACCTGTGCTGCCACCACCGCTGATGCTTTTCCTGTATCTGCAACAATAGCAGTGGTCTCCAACTTAAAAAAACCACATACAAACCACAGGATCTCCTGCGCTTCATATCAGAGGGGACAGGACAAGACTAGGCTTTCTAGCACGAAGATGGAAAGACCCATGTTTATTTTTTTTTTAAGTCAGAGGGGAATCCCGTCGTCACCACTGCAGATACAGAAAAAGCAGCAGTGGTGAAGGCGGGGGAGGGGAGCGTGCAGATGAACATGAAAGAGGGCTAGGATGGCTGGAAGGGAAATGCTAGGCAGATGGACACAAAGAGAGGGGTGTGTGGAATGGCTGGAATGGAAATGCTGGGCAGATGGACACGAAGGGGATCAGAGTCCAGCAAAAAAAATCAAAGTATCGGCAGTCTTGGGTTCGACCTCAATGCTTCATGGAAATTGATGATTGATGCTGATACCGATACTCAGAAGTATCAGAACCAAGAGCAATGGTGGTCTGAGTCTGTTGGATACCGGAGACATCAACAACTTCCAATAGAGGAATTGGCCTCGGGTGTTCTGACGATACCAGTTTCGAGGGGCCTGCATCGAGCCTGATATGCCTGGCTGTAGGCTCAGTGCCAAAGCCTGCACTCCTGAAGCTCTCGATGTTATCAATACCAAGGCTGCCAGGAGTGCTGCCAAACTCCTCTCGAGAGCCAGCATGCGCTGGTCTAGGGAGATGGCCGATGTCTGGGTTGAATCACGTACGGGGCTCTGAGTCACCATCCCAGAACATGGAACTGGTAGCTCTCTGGAGGTCGATGCCTCAGGAACACCCCAGAGCCCCACTTGTGCTGGCTGGTCTGCATCAGAAGCACCTCTAGGAGAGTTGCGATGGTTATGCTGGGACTTTTCCCTGGCATCAGAATCGGTCTTTGATGTCAAAGATTTGGAAATGGCCACAGACTTTGACTTACTTCTGTGTTTGGACATTGAAGAAGCCTGAGATCCATGAGAAGTTCATGCCCTCAATGAAGTGGAGGCCACTGAAACAGAGTCCAAGGCAAACAACGATCCAAATTGTCTGGCTCTGTTCTTCGGGCTTCTCTTTTCATTTGTTAGCACAAAGGACAAGAAGCAGGTTCATATTCAGGACCCAAACATTTTAGACAGCAGTCTTGTTTATCGGTGGCCGATATGGTACTGGCACACTTGGTACATTTTTTGAAACCACTGACTGGCTTTTCTATGCCTGAAAAAGTTGCCTTCGAGATTGAAGATAAGGGTATGGAAGCCTAGAGGCCTAGTTTAGCAGGAGAATCACAGTGAAAATCAATAGTAAAGAAAAAAGAAAAATTGAAAATAAAAAAGGAAGAATTATCGAGACTGGTGTCAGATTCAACGGAAAGGCAGAAGCATGATGTACCCTGAAGGGCCAAAAAATATGTACACTCTAGAGGAGAGAAGGGACAGGGGAGATATGATTCAGACCTTTAAATACTTAAAGAGAAATAATGAATGAACAAACCTCTTCCAAAGACGTGGAAGCTGTAAAACTAGAGGGCATAACATGAAGCTGAAAGGGGGTAAATTGAGGGGCAATGTCAGGAAATACTTGTTCACTGAAAGGGTGGTGTATGCTTGGAATGCCATCCCGATGGAAGTGGTGGGGCAAAATTCAAAATGGCATGGGACAGACACAGTGGATCCCTTTACAGCAACAGGATAAAATCAAACTAAACTTATCTAATTTTACAACATACAGGGGTGTCCCACACGGAGCGGTGGGTTTACCCCTAAAACAAACATGAAGAGGGGTGGCCTGCACGGAGCGGCGGGTGCACCTGCTCTTGTCATCTTGCTGGGCAGACGATGGACCATGCTGGTCTTTATCTGCCGTCATTTACTATGTAACAGCAGACAATCAACAAAAACTTGGTTTTATTAGGAACAAGTCTTTTATGAATTTTCTTTTATTTTCCACCGAGGTGGCCTGAGGAAAAAGAAATGGGCTTGGAAAAATGAAGTTGGATTCTATTCCCATTCTGAAGAACAGATTGACCGAATCTACTGTTGCATCAGGAGTCCTTTTCCAAACAGTAGTGCAATGTGAATCTGTGGACAGAGGTCCACATTATGAGCTTATATATCTCCTCCATAGAGGCTGACCCAAGCAGACTACCAATGCAGTCATCGCTCTGACATTGTGAATAGTGACATGACCCTTGAGAGTCAAGCAAACCTAGGTATAAGTGAAGGAGAAGTAATTTGCTAGCCAAAAGGACAGAATATGTTTGATAGTGGTTGCCCCTGATTTGCTAAGGTAAAAAAAAAAAGTTGGATGGACTTTTTATGGACTTTAGTCTGTTCCAAATAGAAGGCCAAGGCTCTCTTGCCGTGCGTTTTCCCCTTTGTGAGCATGGGATCCTGGGAAAAATGTTGGCAAAACACTTGACTAAGTTGGAACTCTTTCACTACCTTAGGAAGAAACTTGGGATGTGTATGCAAAACCACTCTATTGTAAAACTTGCTATAGGGTGGATCAGTTACTAGAGCCTGAAGCTCACTAACTCTGCCTGCCAATGTCACCACCACCAAAAACAAGACCTTCCAGGTCACATAGATCAGTCCACGGGTATCCAATGGCTCAGAAGGAGCCTTTATCAGCTCAGTTAAAACCACATTCAGATCCCAAGACACAGCAAGCAAGAGGCTTGATGGGAGGCTTAGAGAGAAACAAGCTCCATAGAGAGCAACCAACTACAGGCTGTACAGAGATGGGTTTCCCTTCTACATGATGGTGGTATGCATCGATTGCACTGAGGTGCACCCTAACTGAGCTGGTTTTCAAACCAGATTCCAATAAATGGTGAAATTAGACCTTACCTGCTAATTTTCTTTTCTTGAGTCCCTCCAGTCCAGTCCAGAAACATAGGTTTATGCATTCCTACCAGCACAGAGATAGAGAATGACTAGTTTGATGATGTCGCTGTATAAGGGTCCTGTACAGACCTCATCTCTCCAGTATTTCTGTAACAAAGCAAACCCAAGAACAGATGAATATGAGGTATTCATGTATTCAAAACACATCAAGAATACTTACCACATACCCACTCCAATTCCAAAATGAGACTGGAAGAACAGGAAAACATTGTTGTTGTTGTTAAGTGCAGTCGAGTCGGTGTCAACTCATGGCGACCCTCTGGATAGTTGTCCTAAATTGTGTTTGGTCTTCAGTCAGGCGGGCTCATTGATGACAAACTGGCACCCGTAGCTGCTGTTATTGTATCGATCCATCTCACTGCTGGCCTTCCTCTTTTGCATTGACCTTCTATCTTGCCAAGCATGATGTCTTTCTCCAATGATCTCTTTCATACTTTGGACACATCATGCGAAGAAAGACAAAGTCTTATCATCTCAGCTTATAAAGAAAGCTTAGGTTTGATCTCCTCTAGTACTGACTGGTTTGTTCGTCGGGCAGTCCACAGTATACGCAGTATTCGCCGCCAGCACCATAGTTCCAAGGTACCAATTTTCTTCCTGTCTGTCATCTTCACTATCCAACTTTCATATCCATATGTTATTGAAAATACCATGGCTTGAACGAGTCAAATCTTTGTATGGAGAGAGACATCTCTGTTCTTGAGAATCTTGTCTAGGTTGTTCATAGCCATTCTGCCAAGAGCAATGCGTCGTCGGATTTCTTGACTGCTGTTGCTTCTTTATTGATAGTTGATCCAATTAGGTTAAAGTTGTCCACGATTTCAATTTCTTCTCCATAAATGACAAATTTATTGATTTTGCCAGTTGTCATGATCTTTGTCTTCTTTACATTAAGGTGCAGGCCCATTTTAAGACTGTTCCTTGACCATGAGAAGCAAATGTTTCAGATCGTCTTCACTTTCAACCAGTAATGTGGTATCATCAGCATAGCGAAGGTTGTTGATGAGTCTTCCACCAATCTTCACACCTCTTTTGTCTTCATACAGTTCTGCTTCTCTGATGATTTGATCTGCATATAAATTAAACAAATAGGGGGAAAGTATGCAGCCTTTTGCTGATTTTAAACCAATCTTTCTTCTTGCTCCGTTCGAACTGTTGCTTCTTGATCAATGTACAGATTGTGCAAGAGAACGATCAGGTGTTCTGATATACCCATGCTTCTTAATGTGGCCCAGAGTTTTTCATGGTTTACACAGTCAAAAGCCTTGCTGTAGTTGATAAAGCGCAAATAGATATCCTTTGGGTATTCTTTAGTCTTTTCAAAAATCCATCTCACATTCGCAATGATGTCTCTCATTCCTCGCTCTTTCCAGAACCCTGCTTGCACTTAATTCTCCATCTTCTTTCATCACCAATGGTTCTGGATCATAGGTTACAGGTTGAAAAGGCTGTTGGTCCACTTGATCTTTATCATATAAAAACTCTGTATATTCTTTCCACCTTTTCTTGATCTTCTCAGCATCATTCAACATAGAACCTTGAGCATCTTGTAACGTTCCAATTTGAGGCTGGAATTTTTCTTTAACTCTCATAGCTTTAGGAAAGCCGATCTTGTTCTTTCTCTAATAGTTTTCTGCTTCTATTTCCTTGCATGCATCATTGTAGTACTTTTTCCTTGTCCTGTTTTGCTGCACATTGGAAATCTCTGTTGAGTTCTGCAATTGCATCAGCAGAGAGGTTCCAATAAAGACAAAGGTAGCCCAAATGCCATTGAGGACAGAGCTTAAAGATTCCAAATTACCCCTGCCTACCGATAACCAGATTAATATGAATAAAATACAGTCTCTAAAATGTTTGTATGCAAATACTAGAAGTTCAAAAAATAAGATGGGAGAGTTAGAATATATAGCACTAAATGAGAAGTTAGATATGATTGGTATCTCAGACACCTGGTGGAAGGAGGACAACCAGTGGGACACTGTGATACCTGGGTACAAACTATATCGTAATGAAAGAGCTGATCAAATTGGTGGAGGGGTTGCGCTCTATATTAGAGAGGGCATTGAGTCACAAAGGATTAAAGTTTTGCAGGAAACAAAATTCGCGGAAGGCAATGGCAGTGGGGCTGTACTATCGACCACCTGGCCAGAATGAACAAATGGATGACGAAATGCTCAAAGAAATCAGGGAAACTAACAAAAGTTACAGAACAGTAATAATAATGGGTGAAGCACAGCTACTTACCTGTAACAGGTGATCTCTGGGAACAGCAGCAATAAGTCTTCACATATGGGTTTCGTCGGTACCGACGGAGCCTGCGCGGGAACGCTCCCCAGCGTCCAATCAGAAAGCCTTTGGGAGCATCCCACAGCACCTGCGTGCTGCCTTCCCGCCTTTCCCAACTGTCTCTCCTCAGTTGAGTTTTAGAGCTGAGATAAAGAGAGAGAGAGAGAGGGAAAGGAAAGAGATAGAGAGAGAGAGAGAGACAACTCCTAGGGGAGGTGGGTGGGTTGTGAAGACTAATTCCTGCTGTTCCCAGAGATCACCTGTTACAGGTAAGTAACTGTGCTATCTCCAGGAAAGAGTAGTTACTCACCTGTAACAGGTGTTCTCCAGGAGCAGCAGGAATCAGTCCTCACATATGGGTGACGTCGGCGCCGACGGAGCCCTCGTGCGGAGCATTTCCCCAGCTTTCTTAGAAAGCCTTTGGGAATTGCAGCGCACATGCGCGGTCCCCTTCCCGCCCAAGGGTGCCATCTTGCTCAGTCTGATGACATAGCTAAAAGACAGCAAAACAATTAGCAAAATAAATCATATGACTGCAACTCCAAGGGGAGGAGGGAGGGTTGTGAGGACTGATTCCTGCTGCTCCTGGAGAACACCTGTTACAGGTGAGTAACTACTCTTTCTCTAGGACCAAGCAGGAAGTCAGTCCTCACATATGGGACTCCCCAGCTTAAGGCTACCGGAGACCTCAATCCGAAAAAATGAGCTCCCTCTAGCTCGGCAGTACGTAAGGAAGGAATCTTCTCTGAGAACACCCTCGACCGGTAGCCCAACACCAGGGCCGGAGGGTAGGAGTTGCCTAAACCCCAAAGAGATTATGGAGTACTGCCTGTCCGAAAGCACTGTCCCTGCGGGACTCCCTCTCAAGGCAGTAATGGGCCGCAAAAGTCTGGCTTGAAGACCAAGTAGCAGCCCGGCAGATGTCTGCCAATGGAACAGAGCGGAGATGAGCCACTGACGCAGCCTTCGCCCTGACACGATGAGCCATGACTCGACCCTCCAACGAGAGGCCGGCTGCCCCATAAGCCCAGGCGATACAGTCAGCAACCCAGATGGACAAAGTATGCTTGGAGACAGGTAACCCCAACTTATTGGGGTCAAAAGAAACGAAGAGCTGAACAGCCCTCCGATGCTCCCGTGTATGGTCAAGGTAGAAGGATAACGCCCTCCTACAGTCCAGGGTATGCAGGACCATCTCAGCCCGGTTGGCATGCGGCCTGGGAAAGACGTTCGGAAGAACCACCTCCTGATTGAGGTGAAAAGGGGAGACAACTTTAGGGAGAAACTTCGGGTGAGTCCGTAAGACTACCCTACTCCTGTAGAACCTAGTGTAAGGAGGATCAGACACTAGCGCCTGAAGTTCACTCACTCGCCTAGCAGAGGTAAGAGCTACCAGAAACAAGGTTTTCCAGGAGAGAAAACGGAGAGGGCAGGTAGCCATAGGTTCAAAGGGCGGACAAGTAATCCGCTGTAAGACCACATTCAGATCCCACTCAGGGGCTGGTGGATGCAAAGGAGGCTTAAGCAGAAGGAGGCCTCTGAGAAAACGAGCCACCAAAGGGTGGTTGGAAAGAGGCCGTCCATCCACTGGTGAGTGGTACGCTGAGAGAGCACTGAGGTGAACCCTGACAGAGTTGGACTTAAGGCCTCGATTGGAGAGGTAAAGCAAATATTGCAATACTACCGCTACCAAGCACGAGAAGGGATTCTCGCTGTGCTGAGCACACCATGCGGAGAATCTACGCCACTTAAGAGCGTAGGATTTCCTGGTGGATTGCCGCCTAGAGGCTAAGACGACGTCTTCCACCTCTCTAGGCAGTAGTAGGGGAGCCAGGACTACCCTTTCAGCAGCCAGGCCATCAGATGAAGGGACTGGAGGTTGGGGTGCAAGAGAGACCCCTGGTCCTGAGACAGGAGATCGTGTTGAATCCCCAGAGGAAGAGGAGTGTCCACCGCCAGTTGCAGCAGGAGTGGGAACCACGGCTGCCTCGGCCACCTGGGGGCTATCAGAATCATAGAGGCCCCGTCCTTGAGGACCTTGAACAGTGTTCGGGACACTAGTGGCGTGGGAGGAAATGCATACAGCAGGCCTGTGGACCACGAGATCAGAAACGCATCCGCTGCTACTCTGAGAGGATGCGGTTGTCTGGAGCAGAATCTCGGGAGTTGCCGGTTCAGAGGACTGGCAAAAAGATCCATGGTGGGGAGACCCCACCTGAGAAAGATCTGCTGAACTACCAACGGGTTCAATCTCCACTCGTGTGGTTGCAGGATCCTACTCAGTCTGTCCGCCAGGTAATTTTCTTGACCGGGGAGGTAGACAGCCTTGAGGAGGATTCCGTGATTGACGGCCCAAGAGCACAGCCGTTGTGCCTCCTGACATAGAAGGAAGGAGCCTGTGCCTCCTTGTTTGTTCACGTAAAACATGGCAACTTGATTGTCCGTCTAGACTGGTGAGAGACGAGATGGGAGAAGGCTCTCAGAGCTAGGCGTATCGCCCGTAGCTCCAGGAAGTTTATCTGTTGCGCAGCCTCCCAGGGGGTCCAGAGACCCTGAGTACAAGCCCCTTGGCAATGTGCTCCCCAACCTAGAAGAGAAGCATCTGTCGTCAGCACTTGAGAATGAGGAGGGGATTGAAAAAACACTCCGAGTACCAGATTCGGAAGATGAAGCCACCATTGCAGAGAGGAGACCAGCAGGTCGGATATTCTTACGGAGTCCACTAGGCTCCCTGTAGCCTGATGCCACTGAGTGCGAAGGCTCCACTGAGCAGGCCGCATGTGCAGGCGGGCATTGGGGGTGACATGAACCGTGGAAGCCATATGGCCGAGTAGTCTCAGGAATTGCCTGGCAGAGACCAGGGAATTGCTGTGAAACTGCCTGGCCAGATCCATCAGCCGGTGGGCCCTGTCCATTGGCAGAAAAAGCCTTCGCTTGAAGAGTGTCCAGCCTTACTCCTATGAATTCTAAGTTCTGGGACGGGAGCAAAGTGGACTTTTCGAAGTTTAATGACAAACCCCAAGTGCTGAAGCAGAGCCACAGTGCGAAGGGTGGCTTGATTGGCCTCCTGGGAAGACTGGCCCCTTATGAGCCAGTCATCCAGGTACGGAAACACAAAAAGACCTTGAAGCCTTAGGTAGGCCGCCAACACTGCTAGGCACTTGGTGAACACCCTGGGAGCGGAGGTCAGGCCAAAGGGTAGTACTCTGTACTGATAGTGGTTTCCTCCCACAACAAATCTGAGATATTGTCTGTGGTCTGGATGAATAAGGATGTGAGTATAAGCATCCTTTAGATCCAAGGAGCATAGCCAATCTCCCTGTTGGAGGTAGGGCAGCAGGATTCCAAGGTTAAGCATCTTGAACTTTTCCCTCTCCAGGAACTTGTTGAGGTTGCGTAAGTCTAGGATGGGTCTGAGGCCTCCTGTTCTTTTTGGTACCAGAAAGTACCTGGAATAAAAGCCGTGACCTCTCAGGTGGTGGGGCACCGGTTCCACAGCCTGTTCCTTTAGTAGACTTGCCAGCTCCTGAAGGAGTAGGTCCCTGTGCAGAGGGAGTCTTGGAGGCTCCCCTGGAAAATAGGAGGGAGGCACCTGGTGAAAATGGAGAAGATAGCCCTTTTGGACTATATGAAGTACCCAGGTATCTGATGTGACGGCTGACCACCTGTGGGCAAAGTGGGCCAGCCGGCCTCCTGTGCTAAGAGAAGCCAGCTGAGGAGAAGAGGCTATGCTTTGTGAGTCAAAAACCCCCAGCCTGCTGAGCAGGGGCCGGTGTTGGTGGCTTGGGGGCCTTCTGCCTACGGGGCCCATGACCCTGCCCCTTGGCCTGCTGACCCTGCTGGGGAGCTGCAGAGACCTGATAATGAGGGTATTGTTTATAGGCAGATGACTTCCTCGGGTAAAAGGACTTTTTTCCCGAGCCCTTCTTCTTCTGAGAAGGGGCAGAGGTCTTTCTAGACAGCCTAGTCCTGGTCAGAGTCTCGGTCTCGAGTTCTGCAGCGTTTTCAGCCATGGGCTTGCCAAAGAGGTTTTCACCTCGGCAGGGGACATCGACCAACTTGTCCTGTACCCATGGCTCGAGGTCGGAAGACTGTAGCCAAGCCTGTCGGCGGGCACCGATGCCGGCCTCGGCTACTCGGGGCAAAGCCTCGAAGCCATCGTAGGCTGCTCGAGAGATAAACATCGAGCACTCTCGAATACCGGTGGACAAGGCCTGGAACCTCTGCAAAGGTTCCTTGGAGAGACCAGCAGAGAACCCGGCAATCTCCTTTGCCAGGTCTCGGAGATACATGCCCATGTAGAGCTGGTATGTCTGGACACGGCAAGCAAGCATAGAGCCCTGGAAGCACTTCTTACCGAGGGCAGCCAGGTTCTGGGCCTCCCGGCTGGGAGGCACCGAGGAGTGCATCTTCTGACTTTTCAGTCAATGCATGGCCGATTCCACAACCATGGAGTGGTGCGGTAATTGTGCCTTTTGGAACCCGGGGCTCTTGCGGACTCGATAGATGGAATCGACCCGCTTGCTTAACACCGGCGTCGAGGCCGGGGTCTCCCACATGCAGAAGTGCAGCCGCTCCAGCATCGGAGGAACCGGTACAGTAAAGGCCTCCTTCGGAGGAGAGTCATACTGGAGGGCCTCGAGCTCCTCGGCTCGAGGCTCCTCGGGATCCGCGGGGAAGGCCAAGGCCTTGGCCATATCCCACATGAAGTCCGAGAACCGGGTATCCTCCGGTGGGGATCGTCTCCGAGGCTCGGACTCCGGCGAGTCCGACGGGACACACAGAGTCCGATTGGTGTCGGGTGACTCTTCGTCTCCCAGCCCGACTCCTCGGAGGAGGTGTCGAGCGGCTCCGGTCGGGCGGGCACCGATGCCTTCCGCCCCGACGCCGAGGGTACCAGCGTCGACGACCTCGGTTCCGAAAGGGAGGCCAAGGGAGACCGTGGCCGAGGATCGACTCGAGCCCGCATGGACTCGAGGATCGGCTCGGCCTCCGGGGTCGACTTGGACGTTGATGTCCCGGTGGTCGGGGCAGATGCATCGGTGAGACCAGCGATCAATGCCCGCTGCTGTTCCATGAAGGCAGCGAGGCTGCTCTCCAAGGCCGTCAACCTGAGTCCGAGCTCAGGAGACCCAGCAGCCCCCGACTCGGGCCCCGACGTCGGCTCCCTTGGAGGAGAGTCCACGAGGAATACAGCACTCACGTGTCCAGGAGACCCCATCTCGAGATGAGGCTGCTTGGCAGGCCTCTCCGACTCTGAAGACCCAGGACGGCTGTCGGGGCTATGCGACCTGGCTCTCGAGGAACCAGGAGCGTCCACCGACGACGCCCTCGCGGGTTTCTTCTTCCTGCGCTGTTCCCGCGAAGGAGACCCCCGCTCAGAGGAACCTCGACGCTGCTCGGGGCCGGAGTCCCGAGACGTCGAGGCCTCTGAAGAGGTCCAGGCCCGTCCAGACGCGGAGTCAGAGAAGATCCTATCCTTCTGGTGCTGCCGACTCCTCAACGCCTTCGAGGACATTTTGCCACACAGACCACAAATCATCGGGTCATGATCGGGTCCGAGGCAGCAGTCGTGTGTGTCGGTAAGAGACATAAGTTTCTTACACCAATCACACTTTTTAAACCCGCTGGCAGCCATCGGGGGAAAAAGGGCCCCTGCGAGGTCAAAAGACAGGGCTGCCAGTGAAAAAAGAAAAAATGGCCCGAACGCTAGTCACGAAGGACAAAAACCGAAAAAAAGTGAGAGTGGGCTCGATACCGGCATATCGGGCCCAGGCGGGAAAAGGATCTGGCGTCGAACCGAAGGAGAAGTACAAAAAATAGGGAAATCAACTTTTTCCTTGGCGAAAAATGAACTACATCCGTCGGGCTCCGCAGAAAAAAGAAGACTGAGCAAGATGGCACCCTTGGGCGGGAAGGGGACTGCGCATGCACGCTGCAATTCCCAAAGGCTTTCTATGAAAGCTGGGGAAATGCTCCACACGAGGGCTCCGTCGGCGCCGACGTCACCCATATGTGAGGACTGACTTCCTGCTTGGTCCTGGAGAACAAACAGGAATAAGTCTTCAGATATGGGGACTCCCTAGCTTTAGATGCCAGGGAGAGATCCCAGAAGTTGTGTGTCCCTGGGACAGGGCTGCACTTCCCCACATGGATCTCTGGCATCCCATGAGGGATGGTGGGTAGGAGTTGATTAAGTATGGAACAGGTGTTTAAGAACAGCCTGACCAAACAAGGCATCCCGGCGGGAGTCCTTGTCCAAGCAGTAATGGGCTGTGAAGGTATGAACCGAGGCCCAAGTGGCTGCTCAACAGATGTCGTCAATAGACACAGAGTGCAGATGAGCCATTGAGGCTGCCATGGCTCTCACATTATGAGCTGTGACATGGCCCTCCAGAGAAAGGTTCTTGCTCTGATAGGCCAAAGAAATACACTGGGCAATCCAGTTAGATAGTGTTCTCTTGGAGACTGGTAGTCCCAAATGAGAAGGATCAAAAGCAACAAAGAGTTGAGAGGACTTTCTATGTTGCTGTGTCCTCTGTAAGTAAAAAGCCAGAGCTCTTTTACAGTCCAGGTATGAAGAGTCCTCTCTGCACTTGATGCATGAGGTCCTGGAAAAAAGACAGGTAGGTAGACCTCTTGGTTGAGGTGAAAAGGCGAGACCACCTTAGGCATAAAGTGTGGATTAGTCCTAAGGACCACCTTGTCATGATGGAACCTTGTATAAGGTGGATTAGCTACGAGTGCTTGCAATTCACTAATACGACGTGCTGATGTGATTGTAATGAGCAAGATAACCTTCCAAGAAAGGTATTTCAAGGAGGTGGTAGCCAAAGGTTCAAAAGGCGGCTTCATAAGCTGACCAAGAACCAAGTTTAAGTCCCATGCCACCGGGGGTGGTCTAATGGGAGGCTTTGTTAAAAGGAGGCCTCTCATGAATCTGGCTACAAGAGGATGAGAGGGAATAGGTTGTCCATTGAGAGGCTTAAGGGAAGCTGCAATAGCACTCAAATGGACCCTTACTGAATTTGTCTTAAGGCCTGTATTAGACAGATGGAGGAGATACTCCAAGGATTCCAGAGGTATGGCAAGGGGGTTAAGACCCTTCACAGAACACCAGATAGTAAACCTCTTCCACTGAAAGCATAAGAATGTCTAGTGGAAGGTTTTCTGGAAGCATAAAGAACATCTTTCACTTGTTGAGAAAGATGAAGATGCTGGAGATCTAGGCCTCCAGCAACCAAGCCCTGAGATGCAGAGACTGGGGATTGGGATGCCACTACTTTCCGTCCTCTTGAGAGAGGAGGTCTGGAGCAGACCCTAACTCCAGGGAGGGAGCTTGAGAGAGATGTAGAAGCAGAGGATACCACACTTGCCGTGGCCAATGTGGAGCTATGAGAATCATGTGGCCTCTGTCTCTCTGAAGCTTGAACAGGGTTTTGGGAATTAGGGGAATGGGTGGAAAGGCATAGAGGAAGTCTTGACCCCAGTGAAGGAGGAAAGCATCCCTTTCCTGAGCTCCCTGAGCCAGAGTTCTGGAACAGAACCGGGGAAGTTTGGCATTCCACGGACTTGCAAAGAGGTCTATGTCCGGGGTTCCCCAAATTTGAAAAATCTTGGACACCTGGTCCATATGTAGGGACCACTCGTGTGGAAGCAGAACTCGACTGAGCCTGTCTGCCCAAGAGTTTGAACGCCTGGAAGATAAACTGCCAGAAGATGAATATGATGCTCTCTGGCGAGGGCCCACAGTCGCAAAGCTTCGTTGCAAAGCGACAGAGAGCCAGTTCCTCCCTGCTTGTTCACATAGAACATGGCTACCTGATTATCCGTGTGGATAAGGACTGTCCTGTGGCTGAGCAGGGTGTGGAAAACCCACAGAGCAAGGAAGATTGCTCTGAGTCTAAGAGATTGATATGTAGACAAGTCTCCTGTGGGGACCAGATGCCCTGGGTGGAGAGGTCTTGCAGATGAGCTCCCCACCCCATTGGAGAAGCATCTGTTGTAAGAGTTGCTTGGGGTAGAGACTGCTGAAAGGGGGACCCCAGCAACAGGTTTTGAGGGGACTTCCACCACTGGAGGAACAAAATGAGGCGACTTGTGTTTGCTATTTTGTCTGACAGGCAGCCTAATGCCTGGGTCCATTGGGTGGATAAAGTCCACTGAGCTGCCCTCATGTGAAGGCGAGCATATGGTACCACATGCACGGTGGATGCCATGTGGCCTAGCAACTGTAACATCTCTCGCGCAGTTAGGAGGGGCTTCAACTCTGCTTGAGAAGCTAACTGCACCAAGCGAAGGCAACGGGCCTGGGGAAGATAGGCCCTTGTCCTTGTGGTATCCAGCAACGCCCCTATAAACTCCAGGGACTGAGTAGGGATCAAATTGGATTTTGGGATGTTTATTACCAGCCCTAAATACTGAAGGATACGGATTGTGCAGGTTAGAGAACTCTTGGCCTCTGATTGAGTGGGAGCTTGAATGAGCCAGTCGTCCAGGTAAGGGAAGACGAATATTCCCAGGGTGCGCAGAAAAGCAGCTACCACTGCCATGCATTTTGTGAACACCCTTGGTGCAGAGGCCAGACCAAAAGGGAGCACTCTGTATTGATAGTGCTTCTCTTGAAAAAGGAACCGAAGGAACCTTCTGTGAGTTGGATGGATGAGAACATGAGTGTACGCATCCTTGAGATCTAGAGAACAAAGCCAATCCTGAATCTGAAGGTATGGCAGCAGAGTTCCCAGAGAAACCATCTTGAATTTTTCCTTGACTAAGAATCTGTTCAACTCTCTGAGATCTAAGATGGGTCTGAAGCTCCCTGTTTTCTTTGGAATAAGAAAATCGAAATTACACTTACCTGGTAATTGTAGTTCCTTGAGTGACGACAGTTTAGTCCTCCACCTTTGGGTAGTACACCTCCTCCTGCAGCTTGGAGACTGGACCAATCAGAATCTTCCCCTCACTGGATGTAGCATGCTGTAACTCCCATCAGCCCCCAGTGACCTATTGACAAAGCAGACTCAAGAAAATAACCAGTAAGGAGCTAACTTTCATTCTTTTTTTTTTGAAAAAGAAAAACCAAGCATCCTGAGGAAGACAGGAACATGCCGCTAAACCAAAGACCAAGAGCCTTTCCATAAGGCCGCCCTTCCCCGCCTAGCCCAAAAACCCGGACATAGGCCGAAGAGAGCAAACCAAAAGGGAAGGTATCTGAGCTTAACGTGTAAACCCTTCCCCGCAACTGCGCCACGCATTTCCGAACCTGTGCCAAGCTGACCGTTGAAATGTAGGGCGGGAAGGAGGACTAAACTGTCGTCACTCAAGGAACTACAATTACCAGGTAAGTGTAATTTCGATTTCCTTATCATTCCTCCAGTTTAGTCCTCCACCTTTGGGATGTATCAGAGCAGTACCAACGGGAGGGATCCAACCAGCCGGCACACAACTTCGGCGACCCAACACAGGCAGCCCTTGCCTCCAACACCCGCCCGACAAGAGTGGTTTCCAAAAGACAGCAGCGACGTTCCAAACGCCGCCGCACCCAACTACAGCGGGGAAACAAGTTGGAGCACTGCCCAGGACGCCGCTCGTGCCCTCCAAGAACAAGCCCTCAATCTCGCACAGGAAGCGGACGCTCCCGCCACCTGCAACCCGAAAGGACTATCTCCGCAAGGACCGGGAAACGGACGTATCCACCACCGATGATTAGCATCTCGAAAGGCTCGAACACCGCCGAAGGGCAACGCAATACCCATTTTATGTCCAACGGATTTCAGCATCCACCCGAATCCAGACCACCTGTTGCTCGCAAAACTGTAAGCCACCCTTTTTGATGCGAATGACAGGGAAGAGAACCTTTGGGCAACCCAAAGACACCGGACGACGCACCCCCTGCCCAAAGACAAAAAGAAATGGACCTCAGAAGGAAAGAGCCTTTTACTCTGAAATGTCCCTCGTCGAGTGACGGGCCACCAAGAATTCCACCTTACACACGAAACCCGTGACCGAAACTTAAATAGAGAGGTCAATAGCGGTCTATCGACTTCCCGCCATACCAAGCTGAAAAGCCAGGAGGGAACGAGAACACATCCCGCTGGACACAGACCAGACCTGCCCAGAGAAGCGCAGTACCTAACCGCACCGCTCGACCTGACCCCCGAGCTGCGAACACCTGCAACGCCCTGCGTATCACTCGCAGTTTCAATCTGAGAATGACCACTGGGTGTCTTGCGCCCTCGAAGAGTCGTGTGAGAAAAGACCCTCGAAAGGAGCAGAGTGAAATAAAGTTTTGGACAAATCCCCGGAAGGAAAGTCCATAACCTTTGACGAGCGAGAAGCTGACCAATATAACCGATATTGTCACCCGCAGCCCCCCCTAGTGGCGGCGTAGTTTTCCACAGAAGGGCTGGGGGACACGAGATTGTGATGATTGGGGTTGGACAGGTGCGAGGATCAAGAGTGGCAGTCCCTTGTGCCAGCCTCGTAACCAACTTCCCAAAGAGAAACAAGTCCGCACGAAAATGGGGGAAAAATGAAAAGGCTTTATTTCCCCTTTTTGCACAAATGGTTCAAAACAGGATAAATGGATTGGATGGTATCACAACTGAACAAGTCCCTTGCATCAGGTTTAAACCATAAATGAAAAAGACCAAAGTAATGACTGTTAACTTCACAGTAGCTTAAGGCAACACAATATACTGCATTCATTTATTCATTCATAGAGAAAGGGATAAGCTCCAGATACTCTGCTGTGCAGTATGTGCATTCCATCGGCTGGTCAGACTCTTCGCTGCAGATTCCACTTGCATGAATTCTACCTCTGATAGTTCTGAATCCGAATGTCTCCACACAACTATACTCTGGCTTTTTAAAAGCTTGCTGTACTGTTTTCCAGTGTCTGGCAGATAGCTTAGGGCGTCGGTTTCTGGCCACTGGATTAAAACCAAGGCTCCTCTTCAGTTAGAGTTTTAAAAGCCTGTTCAGCGCAATGCTTAGCATTTACAGTCCTCTTTTTAGACCAATTGTTTTCAAGCTTTTGCTTATAAGTATCTCGGTTACAAGGAGAAGCTTCCTTCCACTGTCCTTCTCTTATGTTAGGATTATGTAGTGTGGTGCCGCAGACCCTATGCAAACAGAAAAAAAGGTTTTAAATTCAGAAAAAAGATTCCAACACCAGATGCGACATTACGAGGAGCCAGATAGGGGGAGCAAGAGAGACCTTCCGGGCCTAGAGAGCCGCACCCCAGAGCTTGTGATGTGATGCCGGCCAACAGCCAATCCAGGAAAGGGGGAGTTCCTTTTAAGAAAGGCTGGGAAGTTGGAAAAGAGAGGAGAAGGAGTTCTTGGCAAAGAGACACCGGGAGGAAAGGTACCCGGAGAGAAATAGAAGGCAGAGTCTTAGCTGATGGAACGGTGCCAGCGGACACAGGACCCTGTGGAAGTTACCAGAAGGAAGATGAAGCCATCTCCATAGGAGGTAACACTCTTTGTTCAAGGAGAAAGAGGTATGGGGGTGAAAGGTAGATAACTCCACCCGAAGGCCAGCTGGACAGTGGGAAGCCTGAATAACCGAGTAAGGCTGAATTGCAGCAGGACTAGGCCTCAAGCCTCAGATCACTGGGATAGGCCCAGAGGAAAAGGTAATCCATATTTTTCTAATACTAACCGTTATAACCTGGTGACACAGGGAGCACAGGAAACAAGGGAGTGTTCTCCTCATCAAGCTGTTTGTTAAAGCAAGACACAAGCTGTTACCAAATGAAAGACTGTTTAATGAAAGCACAGGGACAAAAGAGGTTGTTCTCATAGTAAGCATGCACATGACCGAGGCCTAAACTTAAGCCCAGAGCATTGGAGGCTGGTACAAACTTTATATGAAAAGCCTCATCATATTCCACCGGACTATATTGATACAGAGTCCCAGCTTTCAGATCCTCAACCCATGCAGGTGGAATTTACCGAGGACCCTTCCGAAATGGCAATGGATTGTAGCTACTGTCATGCAGGAAGCCTAGAATCCCTGCCTAGTGTCTAGAGCTATGCTCAGCAAAACAGAGACTGAGTGTTTCATATGTATAAATTCCTGTGAAGATAACAGAGGATAAAGCAATAACCATTTATGTTTCTTTCTACCTGAAGTAAGGTTGCTTTGTGTTGATGTAGATTCCAATATTTGAATCTTTGTGCATTAAGGGAAATAAAAAGCCTTTCTTTCCCTACTCTCGGACTTTGTATTCATTTGAGGCTTTGTACACGGAAGGCCACTGGGAACAGAATACCCAGACCCCGCACTCAAGGACCAACTCAAAACTTAAAAATATAACTCATGTTCACCCCGACCTGCCTTAACAACCTCTGGCCACTAGGGCGGCGGTGCGACAGTAGACAATTACAAGTAATAAAAGTTTTACCTTTAAGTTTTCTCCTTTCCTTCTCTCAGAAGGCTTGAGGCCCACCCCAGTCGGCTTCTAGCTTAGCATGGTCCAGGTTCTCCAAGGGTATATCTCCTTACTCAGTATAGGGAAGAATCTCTCTGTTCCAAGGCTGCAGCTGTTGCCATCTGCCAGATATTTGCTTACAGTTTGTTTCTCTGCCTCTGCCCTTGCCTCGTAGCCCAGCTCCTTCAGCTTTTCTGTGCACACCGGTTCTTTGTGTTCTCCACTTGTCTTCAAGGCCAGCACTCTCTTTGCCTCTCAGGCCTGCTTTCTCTCTGCCTTTCGAGTCTGCTCTTTCTTTGACTTTTGGGTCTCCTTTTTCCTCTGATTCAGACCTGCCTCTGTTTAAATCCAAATGTACTGGGCCTAAGTCCTGCCCATAGAGGCGTGGTTCTTCAGACTCTGTACTGACTCTCGTGCTCCCTCTAGGTGGATCCTCAGGACATTGCAGGCTATACCTGTCTTTTCCTGGATTTAAAACTTTTTTTCTCTCTGCAAGAGGGTCCGCCGCATCACAATATATACCTATATATTTATTTATATATTCATTTATTTATTCCATTTATTTCCTTCCACTAACACAACCCAAAAGAACGTTACATCCGAATAACCGGCAACGGAACCAGTATCCCACGTGTAGAATGGCAACCACCGTTTGCCCCGCTACACGCCTCAGGTTAGCCTACACGTCCTTTTGGAAACTGGGTAGGATCCTAAGGCCAGAATTGGCTATCCCAGGAAACAGGATCCCGGACCACAAAGTGTGTGGGCCGCCTCCGCCTGGCAACTCTCACATCCCTATGAATGGAAGCTCCACAATGCCTCTGTCTCCGAAAGTACCCGGGCCACACCTGACCCTATGACCCAGTGACTGGCTCGACGATGCAGTGCAGCCTAGAGCTTGAGGCAAGTTTTTATATGGAAATGTTCTCAAGACTTTGGAAGAAGCAGGCAACTGTTCCATCATTAAAAACTCTCCCATCGGAGAGTGTGCCTGGAGCTGCGTGACCTACCCGGACCATCTTGCCTGCTCGGGAAGGGCTGCTGGAGCCCTGGTTCCCTTCCTGTTGTCCTGGCCGCAGTAACCCGGCGTCATCGGAAGGGGTTTAAAAGTGTGGCTGCAGAGCTGTCGGGTGGAGAGTGTGCCTGGAGGCTGCGGGACCTACCCGGACCATCTTGCCTGCACGGGAGGCTGCTGGAGCCCTGGTTTCCCTTCCAGTTTCCTGGCCGCAGTACCCCAGCGTCATCGGAAGGGGTTTAAAAGGTGCACCTTACCGTGGGAAGCGGCCGCGGGCGTGTTTGAAGGGGCGTGTTTCAAGGGGCAGGAAATGCCCCTTTTGAGCCCCTTCTGAGCACTTCTGAGCTTGAGGAGTACCGGAACGATTGTACACATTGGAATGGGTAAACGGAAAAAGAAGGTGACTGGGGTTAGTGCAATGACTCCATCTAAGACTGTTAAAGCAGTTGGTCCTATGGACAAGCATGTTGTACTAGCCCCTAATGAAATTGTGAATGAATCTTTACCACTGTCCAATAGTGTGTTTTTCTTCTGTTGGCTCCTCATATTTAGAAGGGGGTGATATCCCTCCCCCACTAGCTAAGGGTTGACTTAATGGTTGAGTTAACCTCCTCTCCTATTCTAGGTCAGGGGGACTCTCCTGTTTTTCCTTCTGTAGCTCCTCTTCCTGTGTTGAGTCCTCGAGGCTGGGGCAGTTCCCCTCCCATGTGTGATTTCAATAGGTGAGGCGCCAAAAGTTTTCTACTGAATTGGATGAACCTTCTGCTCAGTCTCTTAAACAGGATGTGTCTTTATTAGATTTATGGAGTGTTTTAACAGTTAAGGAAGCTTCTCTAGCGTAGGTTAAACGCCTACAATTTGGCAAAGTTTTACTCCGGAGACAGTTGATAAGCTTGCACATCAAGATGTATGTTTTAAATTCTTTGGATTCCTCGGTTGTTTTAAACATTGGAGTCATCAGGTCTCCACCGATGCATGGTGACTCTCCTCCTATCCCTCCTCGATAAAGGAAGCTTTTTGTATGTTAGCCAAAACCTCGTTTTTTCAAACATAGAACAACTTTGGGCAATAAGCTCTTAGAGCAAAGAAATCTTAGAACCTGATCATCAATTTTCTCCTTAAAACACCTTATATTGTCTAGCTAAGCGACCTATTTTGGTTTCTGTAAATAATTTGAAGGAAAATATTGGGATATCAAGATTCTGGTCGAACGATTAGTTTTTGAATAACATTTATGTAGAGTCCTAGCTCTAAAAAGGAAGTTAAAGGGGAAGGAGAATTTGGATGAAACTATCGGTTCAGTGAGACCGTCACTAAATATTTCCTCAAATTATACTAAATTAAAACCGCCTCATTGTGTGATCAATTTGCAGTGAGATCAACTCTTTAAATTGGTCTCTTTATCCAATTTCCTTACGATTGTGTGACTTAGGAATCAGAACTCATTTGAACTGTTTCTTTACTAAACAAGAATGAAATTATCTTTTCTGCGGCAAAAAGTTAATATAATTTCCTTATAGTATCTAAACAAACATCCAGACCTGGTTCGTAGTAAAAGCTTTTTGTGGTCTTAAGTCCAGAGCGTCCTTGCAAGTGGGTGCTACATGTCTTTGTTACAATTCCCGGTCTGGCAGGATGTGTTTTATTACTGTCAGGGGCAATCTTCCCTACCGTAATCATTTTATTAGAAGCACGTTCCGTTATGAGGAAGTTTTATTGACCAGTCCTAGTACGCAATTGGGATTGAATATTCGGGGGGGAGGTCAGGTTCTACTTAGTGTGGGGGCCTAGCACACAAGGAGGAGGGGGGGGAGTCTAGAATGTGGGGGGGTTCACACGACAGGATTAAACAGCATTAGGGTAATAGATCCTCAACCGCAGTAATATTTTGTCATTCTTAATGGCTAATTCATTTAATTATGGTTATTTTATAATTTGTCTGGCTGGGTATTGGCTTCTCCCATTCATGATGTGGGCTTTGTGCTTTGTTTTTCTCGCCTTTTAGTATTGATTTCGCTCTTGTGGTTGTAATCTTTGTTAATTGAAGTTTTTTTTCTTTTCATAGTTGGGGATTACGTTTGTAATATTGATGCAAACTCTATAAAATAAATAAAAAAAATAAAAATAAGACAAAACCTGCCTTCCCATCATCCTCCTGGAGAACTAGCAAAATGATCCAGGTATTGCTTGCCAAAATTCTTGTACACAACACTTATTACTTTTGCACGGGGGCAAACCTAACAATGTCCACTCGGTCGTGGGGGCTAAAAACTGACCTGGGGTAAACAGAATGACTCCACGAATAATCCATGTCCTCATTTAGGCTTTAATGGCAAAAGGCTGAAGACTCTTCCTTGCTAACTAACTAAGGGCATGGAACGCCTAAAATGCAGGAAAAACCGCTGTGATGGCTTAGAATGGCTACCCGCACGATGTCCGAACACCTCAAACCACTCATGGTTCGGCTTGGGTCCGGCACGGTTTTCCCAGTACCCAGCCACAACTCACCATCTGCATTGTTGTTATTTCGTCCCCCAGAGGCCGCAGTTTCATTCTCGGGGGTTCGTGCCTATTATTTATTTTCTCAGGGTCCAACTTGCCTCTCCAATACCAGTCCAGTCCACCGAGCCTTATTAGAGGGCGGGAGGGGTGGGAGAGGCAGAGCGTGTCAAAGAGATCAATGAAATTGACTACCTTGGCTCCGAAAAACAGAAGCTTAAAGCTTCAAAGGTACACCAAGTCTTTCCAACCTAGCCTAAGCAGTGACAGCACCAGTTCCCTGCTTGCACAATTCTGGGGGGGGCGGTCAAAATTCCTGGGTTGTCTTTCAGCTGGATTCTGAGTTTAGATTTAAGGTCACACAGGTACTTTCTGATAAGCGGTAAAGCCTGCTTTGTAATCTGTGCGTGTTAGATCAAATTTGGTCGTTTTTAGAGGCTGGAAAAGCATATACCTAGAAGTGTCCCATACGACCCTCATTCTAATCAAGTGAAGACCACTGCTAAAACATGCATTTACAAAACAATGTTGCCAATGGTAATTTGACCCCGCCATTTAAAGAGGCTGTCATAGATAAAACCATGTCAATTAGCCAATCACCCTACCAAGATTAGCTTGGCTACCAAGAAACCAAGAATTTAATACTCCGAGACCCAACATGGCTATCACCCCTTTACAAACCAACTACAGGATCTACAGTTCTCCTCTCATACCCTAGGGTACTCTATTTGGGTATGGAGCTTTCCCCGCAGTAAGATTAGCGGGATCGACGGTACAAAAACCAAAAAAAACCCAAAAAAAAAAAACAAAACCCAGCCAAAACCTGGAATCCAACACCATTACTAATGCCACCGCAAGCCAAAGTACCCATAACACCAAAACCTGAAAAACAATGCGTCGGTTCTGAGCGCGAAATCGTCTTGGCCACTGCAAATAACAAAATAAGTGTTCTGGCATCAACGTCCTTGCAACTGCTAGAATCATTTAGTCTAGCTAGAGAACCAGTAAAAATATAGGAAACCATATTGACAGAGGCAACAAGGTGTGGGGAAGGGAAGCTTGAAATAATAGGGCGGACTCTGCTGCCCCTCATGACCAATGTAGTTGTTGCCCTTTATTGGGGAAAAGAAATGTCTCTGTGTCTACCGGGGGCTTAGGTAAAAAAAAACCAGAGGACATAGGCCCGCGGATTCGCCGCCGTAACAGGCTGTGACCGGCAGGGGACGGGGGCTAAGGCGAAACTCGAAGCACTCTCCTGTAAAGGACCGTGAAAGGTACTCGTTGAGACGATTCTGTCTCCTTTATGTATTCTATTTAAGACTGTACTTTAATAGTACCCCCCTTACCATCGGGACAAGCGGGCCCAAGTGGGAGGGATACCTGGAACCCAAGTGGTCCGTAAAAACCCGCACTTATGCTAATACTTGCAGGAAAACATGGCAATGGCGAGTGAAGTGACCTGCCCAAGACCACAAGGAGTGCCCGTAGGACCCAAAATCCCCAGTGCCCCGTGGGCCCTGAGATGTGCTGCCGACCGTCAGAGGGTACTTGAACCCTGGCCCTCCGCTCAGCTCCCTGTGCCAGACCGTTAAAAAACCCCTGCCTCACTAACTGTGCCTCTGGCTGAAGTGTTTTGGATAGGGCTATTGCCGAGCCGATCCTGTTCCTCCTAGACGGTTTAGGTTAGTGTTTACTTAAGTATTGACACAAACCACACAACCTGGGAGCGGGGGGGACGTGCCTTGTTGTCCCGAGAGCCATGTGTCTGTTAAAAACCCCTCTGACGAGTAGCAAAAACGTACAGCGCGGGTGGCCAGTTTAAGTAAATCGCGAACGCCCATGTGGTAGGGAGTGGCCGAGCAACAGGGTGATAACCGGTAAGTGACTCCCGCAAGTCGCAGTGCCTAGCCGTTAGCTCTTTCCAGGACATTTCTTGTGAGACCTTGCCTGGTAGGGCACCGTTCCCCTAGGACATTCTAAACAAGAATGAACTAGCGGATCGTGTTATCTTGTTACTCTGCTTGGCATTGGTCAGAAGGAAAGATAGCAAGATTCAAAACTGTGTCAGGGCAGGGACTTGAGGCCGAAAGGGCCTGCCAGGAATGGAGTATTAGCATCAAACCCTCAGCAACAAAACATCACAACGACTATTCAAATTTTTATTGTTTTTTTGATTCAGCAGTTCTTTTTCTTTTTCCCTTCCGCTACGGGACCAACAGCTCTCTCCTATTCTCTATAAGTGTCCCAATTCTCCTTATTTATTCCCACGAGAACCTGAAACCTGTAGCGCCGGCTGCAAGCCAATAGGCTACAGCAAACGCTCACCTGCTCTCGAGAAAGCAGCGCCCTGGCTTAATAACATACCAGTAGCCCTCATGAGGTCATGCCTAGTCCATGTAATTCCTGCTTCTCTCGTATCTTTCACCATATCCATGACTTGAGACTTTATTTAGTTTTTTTAATTTTTGTTACATAAAATACGTATTGCTTCACATATTCGAGCGTTTGCCGCGGCTTTCCTCTGCTGCCGAACACAGTTTGAGTTATTCATAACCGCTCAACGGCTGCTTTACTACCTAACATTATGCTTACCAGCGATTTTGCACGGAAGAATAGCATAAAGCACCCAGAAGGAACCAGTCTAACACCCCGGAACACATGAAAGGGGGGGGCCTGACTAATGCGGATTGATTGTTAGGTATCACGTCATTTCCTGGCGGTGGCTCAGTTCCGATAAGTAAGATGGAGGAGACTGAACCATTCTGCTGGCAGTCTGAAGCCGCCGCCGTCCGTATGTCAGGCAGCTAGAAGGCTTAACCAGTTTGGCCGTTTTGGGCTTCCATGTATCATACTTTATTTATGTCATTTATCTTTGTGCAAGGAAACCCAATGGAGAAAAGAAATCCCACGAAGTGGTCCCCCAGAGAAAGGATGGAGGAAATGAGCCTTCGTGGGGGAGGGCCTCAACCAAGGGAGCAAAGTAAACAATCGGGACATAAAATAAAACAAAACAACCAACACATCAGATCCACCCACACCCAATTGGTTCAAACTCTGGCCTCCACACCATGGCCGCGGAGCTCCACCCCTCGCAGCAGCACCCAAAAAATGGCGCCCGAACGCCTAATCGCTCTGCACACCCACAAACAGGGCAACAAAAAACACCACCTGGAAAAAGAACCAGGACACATACCTGTCGTACGCCTCCCCGTCACACCATTCGACAAAAACAGACTGCTGGTACCCCAAAAAAAAATAAAGCGAGAGATGCCAGCTCATAGACACTTACCTATCCCAGCCGGGAGCCACAACCGGGCCCGCGGTACCTGACTGGTGCTTGGTAGACCGATGCAGTGACGCCGTCGGTGAGGGGACCTCCTGCCTTCGTGGCCACCCCCCGGCTCCTGTCCAGCGACAGGCCATGCTTTTGCATCGCTCCTCATGCATACAGAGATTAACCGTCTCCAACGCGCTCCGCCCCCCACACAGCCCGTGGTGGGGTGGTGGGGGGATTCCATTGGATATATATTAAAATGGGAAAAAAAAAAAAAACCACAACTCCACCGCCCTTCCACCATCACAGATAGGAATGTGCCGACTCCAAACTATTTTTTTTTTTTTTTTTTTTTAAAAGGCAGCACTGAAGAAGAAAAAGATAAAAGAACTGTTAGGGATTCAAAAGTAAAAGGTACACAACTATCCAATAGCTGATCAAAAATCTCTCCAGTGAGCCCGTACAGACGGCTACGTACCCGCGCCCCCCAACGGCGCAGCTAGAGGCACCGCAGAGCCATCGTAGCGGTTCGCATACCGGAAAAGGAGCTCTACTGCCTCCGAAGCTGTCAATGGAGGCAGAGAGCCTGCATGAAGATAGGAAACAAACAGCACACTTACAAAACGCCTGAGAGGCTTAGACAGGAACCAGTAGAACCCACACCAAAACCCAAAACACAAGCCCATGGACCTCCCATATAGGGTGGAGCGGACTCTGTTGTCCTTTTTTTTAAAGAACGCTTCCACTAATAAGCTGAACCAGTGGAAACAAATAGAGAGAAGTTTAATAATTTGGAAAAGAATTGAAAACAATTCAAAACAAAAATTGTACCCCTAAAACTATCTAACCTCTAAAAGAGCTAAGCCTGCTCCTTAACAAATCCTCCAGTGAGCCCAGCAACTAGGCTCATTAAAGTCCTTCCCCTGCTGCATGGAGACTGGACACAACTGGGTGCTGATGGGAGGTACACAGCATGCTAACCTCCATTGAGGGCAAGATTGCTGTTGGGTCCGAGTCCACCAGCTGCAGGAGGAGGTGCACTACCCAAAGGTGGAGGACTAAACTTAGGAACTATAAAAAAGGAAAATTAGGGTGAGTATAAACAACCTACTGCCCACTGTTGTTGAAAACGAAAAAGGCACTTCCACTCTATAAATGTCTGCCAAGCCCTGGGCGAGAAGTAGTGGGCAAAAAGAAACCTCCCTGCCGCCAACGGGTTTTGAGGAGGACGGGTTGGAGAATTGAACTGGTTCCGTACGTCCATGTGAGAGGTGGCAATCTTGAAAAATGAAGTTTGTACCCCTCTCTTATGATGGAGAGTGTCCAATGCTCTGCTGTAATTTGCCCCCACCTGGGAGCAAAGTGACATAACCTTCCTGGAATGGTGGAGGGCTCTGGTCCTTCTAGAGCCAGGAAGGCTACGTTCTCTAGCGGAAAGTCAAAGGCCCTGAGGGGGCTGAGGTTGCTGGGCTGGAGCAGGCCTAGCAGCCTTTGCTTTGCTCTGTTTGGATGATTGCTGACGTTTGGTAGGGAACTGAGCTGCAAAAGATGCTCGCTGACCATAAGCAGGATAGAATCTTCCCTTTTTAGAAAAAGGTGTTTTCTTGAATAACCTTTTCTTAGCAGGAGCAGCTGTGGATTTGGATAGTCTATCCAAAGCAGAATTTTCAGCATCCATCTGATTGGCTTTTGCTTGCCAATCCTTACCAAACAGGTTCTCACCTGTACAAGGGATATTTCCCAATTCATCTTGAACCCAGATCTCCAAATCAGATGCTTGAAGCCAAGCAATCCTACGTGCACCTATGGCAATAGCTGAGGCTCTGCTTACGCATTCAAAGGAGTCGAAAGCTGCATGGTTGGAGAATTTGGAGATATCTTGGGCATGTTTGAGCCCAGTGAGAAAGTCCTGCCTTTTATCTTCAGACATAAAAGGACTTAAAGTCTGCAAATGGTCAGTGACTTCTTTTAAGAACATTCCCATGTAGAGACTATAGGAATTAATTCTCGCAGCAAGCATGGAAGCTTGGAAGACTCTTCTTCCAAAAGCATCCAGGGTTCTACATTCACGTCCTGGAGGATTAGAGGCATGTCTTTTGGCACTTCTAATCTTTCTCATTGCAGACTCAACCACAATAGAGTGGTGAGGAAGTTGAGTTTTATGGAAACCAGGACAAGGAGGGACACGATACATGGTATCCAACCTGCGAGAATGAGGAGAGGTGGTTAGAGGTGCTTCCCACATCCTCAACATGAGATCATACAGAATCTCATGAATAGGCAAGGTAGCTGCCTCCTTAGGAGTTTTAGAATATTGTAAAATATCTAACTCCTTGGCTCTGGGCTCTGTCTCAGGGGCCACTGTGATAGAGAGGCCCCGAGCCACCTCCCTTGATAAAGTCTTGAAAAGACAAGTCCTCTGGAGGAGACATCCTTTTTAGGAGAGGACTCCTCCTGTGGAAGAAGCATCACTGCATCGACCGACTCTTCAGAATCCTCAGAGTCCTCAGAGGAATCGAAGTATCGTCTGTCCGGATGCTCTTGCAAAGCTCGATACCCGTACCGACCGGGATTGGGACCGGGAATAACCGGTAACGGGGTATCGGTACCGGAGGGCTTCAGAGGACAGAGTACCGGCATAGCGGACACCGATGCCGATGTCGATGCCACCGGTACCGGGATCGGTACCGATGGCAATGCTAGAGCCGGTACTGGCAGAGTAGTCTGTTGCGGTACCACGGGCGTCGATGCCACAAGGAAAGCCGCCAGACTGCGTTCCATGGACAGAATCCTCTGATCCATCGCCGCCGCCAATGCTTGGAAGTCGGTACCGGTGGAAGCCACTGGTACCCCAGAGCATGGCACCAGGAGATCTGTCGAGGCCATGCCATCGAGATCATCCTGGAACCCCAATGATGATGCTTTAGAGGCCGAAGCCTCCCGCTGGGGTAATTTTGCCAGTGCAGAATCCTCGACGGCAACGCCAGAGGCATCTCGATGCTTAGAAGGAGATCTAACCTTCGAGGACCGGCTGGATTTATGTTTAGTTACCTGAGATCCATGTGAGGAAGAAGAATCCCTGGAAGACGTCGATGCCACCGAAGCCGGATCAGAGGGAAACAGGGTACTGAGCTTGGCAGCTCGGTTCTGCTGACCTCTATGGAATGGACATCATAAAACAAACACGAGGAATGCCCGCCTACAACACCTTTTTTTGTGTTTTTACAAGAAGAAAGACGGACAGACACCGGTGACAAAAACAGGGAAATCCAAAGGCAATAAGGAAAAAATGTAAGGCCACAAGTGCATCTGAAGAAAAGAAGAAAAAAAAGTGGGAGACAAAACCTACCGGTAGAGCATGAGAAGCAGACGCGACACTGTGGATTCTTCGCGGTGACAGGCTGCTGATTCGAGAAGTGAGGAGAGCAGTTAGGCCTAGCACGCAGCTGTGGGTGCAAGGTGTCGACTGGGGAGCGTTCCTGTTTGAGCACCCTGTGAAGATCATTCCGTGTTGAGATAAATTAGGTATTGAGGTCAGTGGAGGACATGCTAGGGAGATAAAGTTTCTAGATGAAATATGACTGTTTCTTGCAGCTGGTTCTGAACTGACTGGAGGAAGCCATTTTGGACTTAGTCCTTAGTGAACACCAGATCTGGTGCAAGGTATAAGGGTGTTGGGGCCACTTGGCAATAGTGATCATAGCATGATCGTGTTTGATTTAATTAATGGAGGAGGGATGGTAAGGAAATCCACAGTACTACCTTTCAACTTTTGAAAGAGAAACTATGATAAAATGAGGAAAATAGTTAAGAAAAACTAAAAGGAGCAGTTGCAAAGGTTAAAGACTTACATCAAGCTTGGATGTTATTTAAAAATACTATCTTGGAAGCCCAGACCATCTGTATTCCACACTTTAAGGAAAGTGGAAGGAAGTCCAAAAAACTGCCAGCATGGTTTAAAGGCGAGGTCAGAGAGGCTGCTGTTGCCAAAAAAGCATCTTTCAGGAATGGGAAAAAAGAACCAAATGACGAAAACTGGAAACAGCACAAGCACTGGCAAGTTAAATGCAAGGCATTGATAAGGCAGGCAAAGAAAGAATTTAAGAAACTTTCTGTGGAAGCAAAAACACGTAATAAAAAAACCTGTGAGAGAGTCAATTAAGACCATTAGATGATAGAGGGGTAAAAGGGACAGCTAAGTGGGGACAAGGCTATAGCGGAGAGACTGAAGGAATTCTGCTGATTCGGTCTTTAGGAGGAGGATGTAGGGATGTTACCCATGATTTGGTATTTAAAGGTGATACTGCAGAAGATTTGGACAAGAAATATCGAACCAGGGGAAGATGTATTACAACGATTTAGATAAACGGCAAGAGTAGCACATCACCTGGACCGGATAGTATACATCCAAGAGTGTGGAAAGAACTGAAATATGAGATTGCAAACACTGCTATTAGTAATCTGTGAACTATCATTAAAATTCATTTGTAATACCTAAAGGCTGGAGGGATCGCCAATGTAACGCCAATTTTTAAGAAGGCTTCCAGGGGTGTTTCTGGCAAACTACAGACCAGTGAGATGACATCAGTACCGGGAAAAAAATGGTTAGAAACCATCCTAACGAAACAAAAATTACTCAACATGTAGTTAGTCATGGCTTTAATGGGAGACAACCATACAAGGCTTTAGACAAGGGAAGATCTTGTATTACTAATCTGTCATGTGTTTTGATCACAACAGTATAGACAAAGGTGACTCGGGGCTATAGTCCTGGACTTTCAGAAAGCCTTTGCCAAGGTCCATCATCAGCGACTTTTGGCAAAAACTAAGAAAGTCATGGGATAGGAGGCAGTCGTACTATTGGGGCCTGAAAACCGGTTTTTAAAAGATAGAAAGACAAAAGCTAGGTCTAACAATGGCCAATTTTCCCCATGGAAAAAAAAAAGTTTGCCCTGAGTGGAGTACACCAGGGATCTTTGCTGGGGTCGCTGCCTTTCGAAATATTCATAAATGACCTGGAAAAGAGGAATAATGAGTGAGGTTCATCAAATTTTGCAGATGACACACAAACTATTTTTTAAAAGCTTTTAACAACCCAAGAGGATTGTGGAAAAATTGCAAGAGGATCTTGATAAATTGGAAGACTGGGCCATCCAATGGCAGATGAAATTTAATGTGGACAAGTGGTCAAAGTTATGCACCTAGCGAAAGAAAAACCCAAACTATCGGTACACGGATGCAAGTTGCCACATTGGGAACCCACCACCAAGGAAAATTATTTAGGCCCGTCATCAATGGGAATAACATGTTACAACCCTCCGCCCAAGAGTGTGCAAGCGGCAGCCAAGAGAGCCAAATAGAATGCTTAGGTATCATACAGGACAAGGAATGGAAAATAAAACAATGGATCTTATAATTTATTTATTATTTATTATTATTATTTTCATTACAATTGCTTCGAATATACCGCACTATTGTCAGCGCGGTTTTACATACAACAAAATGACCATAACAAACTGTTTGGCTTCACATAGAACAGGAGAGGAAAACCACTTGGATAACATGCTTATGCTTTACATAGGCACAGCGAGTAATAACTTGGATAACCATGCTTATGCTTTACATAGGACAGGAGTAATAACTTGGATAACATGCTTATGCTTTACATAGAGACAAAAAAAAAAAAAAAAAAAAAAAAAAACTGGAGTAATAACTTGGATAAACGGGGGAATGCAAACTAACCTACTACAATATGTACAATGAGGATCGAGTATTGGGAAATTCATCTGTGAACATGTGTACACTAGAGTTGATATATTAACTTGAGGGGGATGGAGGGAGAGGCAACAACTTATGTAGGGGTAGGGTTAAATCTGGTGGTAGTTGAAGTAAATAAATGGGATTTGGAGAGCCTTTCTGAATTGGTGTGATAGGTCAGTAATCGCCACGGATGCCTGGTGGTAATGCGTTCCAACATTTTTTGGGGCATAGATGAATAAACTGATTATGCCCTGTTAGATGTTGCGGTCTGTGTTATTTTTCTTTGTTGAAGCCTTTGGAATTACTAATTGCCTTCTGGTATCGTTCCATGGTGTAACCGCACCTTGAATATTGTGTGCAATTCTGGTCGCCGATCTTAAAAAGGATATAGCGTTATTATAAAAGGTACAGAGAAGAGCCACCAAAATTTTTTAAGGGGATGGGAAGGATATCTCCTATGAAGAGATGGCTGAAAACGGTAGGGCTCTTCAACCTGGAAAAGAGACGGCTGAGGGGAGATATGAAAGAGGTCTATAAATTGATGAATGGAGTGAAACGGGGTAAACGTTTTTAGATCGATTTGTTTACATCATCAGAATATAAACGACTATGGTGACATGCAATGAAGCTACAGGGTAAACCCTATTTAAGACTTAATAAGAAAAAATATTTATTCGTATTCAACGTGTACATCAAGACTCTGGGAATTTGTTTTACCGTGGGAGGGATGTTAGTTAAAAGCTGTTTGTAGTGTAGCTGGGTTTAAAAAATGGGTTTGGACAAAGGTTCCTGAAGGAACAGGTCCATAAACCATTATTAAAGGGGACCCAGGATATCACTGCTTGAACTCAATACAAGTATTGAGGATTCCTGTGTCTTTTGGGGAGACTGCTAGGTACTTAATGATCTAGATTGACCACTGTTGGAAACAGGATACTGTGGCTTGATGGACTTTGGTCTGATCCAGTAGGGCATATTTTATGTTTCTTAATTTCATCCTCTTTTGCAGCTGTTGTTGGGGCATAGTACTTGAATTATATTTGTGTTGATAGGCATGTCCCTCGTAGACGATTAGAGATTAAGTGTTCACTGACTGTCATTGTATTTCATTACAGTTTTTGCAATTTTCTTCTTTATTATAAATGCCAATGCATTTCTTCTTTGTCCTTTCACGTTCCAGCCATAGTAGACCATGTGATCATCTGATGCAAACGTGCCCGAAGACAAGCCATTTTCAGTCTTTTACTGACACCTGTCACCGCCCATAGCCCCTTACAGCAGTGTGGAGGGGCGTGCTTTGTCCTATAGCAGATTCCACCACTTCAGTAATGTTGGCCTGCCTGCCTGACTGACTGCTTGAAGTACACCCATGGGAAAGGTTAGTCCAGTCAGTTTTACACTTGATTTTTAGGCAGAAACAACACTCTTTTTGTAGATTGGTCCGAGAGTTAAGGCATTGACAGAATTTATTTATTGAGGTAAACGCAAATAAGGTTCACAAATTGTCACCTATGGGATTTCTTCTCCAGGATTATATTTAGTACAACAGGATATAACTGGAACTTCAAGCACAAACAGCTTGTAATGTCTTTCAATGCAAAAGCAGAAAGTCACTTTCCACAGCCACTGCTAGCAAAACGTGCCTAGCTGTGCTGTTTAAAACAAAACCAAACATATCCAGTTTTTGTTTTTCCAACACAAACAGCTCTCTTTTCTGTTACAGAAAGAAACTTCTTTATATCCACCGTGAGTACGGCATAAGCTCTGCAACTGCACTGACTTCAAGGCGGGTCAATGAGCAAACAATTAAGCAGCTGCAGACATTCTCAGCAACAAATAATTTTCCATTTTCAAAGAACGTTTTCTTTTCACACCCCACAGGCTCCTTCTAGGGTACTGGAGCTCTGGAAGTTTCCCTTATGATGTATTCCCTCCTCAGGGACTTCTTTGTGCTTGGCAAGTTTGGCATAAAGAACAGTCCATGTAAGAATCATCCTTTTCCAGAACTAATCCCTGTTTCTCACTAGCTGCCCAATGGGTTCTCCTTCTGGCTCAGAGGGCTTTAGCTGACTGCCTCCCATCAGGACAAAGCAATTGTCTCCAAGCAATCTGTAATGCACTCCCATCAGACCACGCTTCCAAAACTTCATAACATGGCGTAAAGGCTTGGTTCAGTGGTTCCTCCCTCATATTCTGGCCAGCATGTATCTAAGCTTCCCTGTCTTGGTCCCTCCAGCATGGGCTCTTGGTTCTCAGGGCTTCAGCTACATTTCTCCTCCAGTAGGCATTCCTACTCCTTCTCCTCTCTCCTCCTGAATATTCTGCTTCCTAGCTTTAACCTCCAGGCTTTAACCCTGCCCTTTCTCCTCTCAGGTGTGTTGGGCAAATCAGTCTGCCTCTTGGCAGCTGAGTTAATGGGGAACGGTCAGTGACGTAGGGGTTCCTTAACTCTGAGCTTGCTTTCCCCCTCCTTTCTCACCACTAGGGCAACACTCTTGCAACCTATTGCCAGCCTGCGTACAATTCTGGTTTCTAGGTCACAACTGAGGTTTTGCTATCTCTGACACTGCGCAATACAGTCCCTTGATAAGGCTAAATTCCCCCTCTTTATCACTTGTTTCCTGGGCCCTGTATAAGCCGCTTTTCCCTTTATCACCCACACCACCACAGATCAAGTTGTATACATTCCCTTTCATTTCTTGACCCTCTCCAACTTTCCTTTAAGTTTCCCCCCCCCTGCTTCGTACATTCCATGATCCCAATATGTAACAACATCTTTGCAGCGTCTGGACTCATTTCATGGAGTCAGCTACAGTAACATCAGCAGTCAGACGTCCCAAGGTGCTTTTGATCCCAACCCACAATCAACCATAAATGATTGGTTTTTAACTCTGAAAAAGTCTTTATCTCCTCCCAGTAGGAGTCTCGAGTGCCTTCCGACCTGGGCGGTCTCATCTTCCAGCACTATAGTGCAATTTGTTTTGTTTTGACTAATCGCATTGAGCTTTTTCATGGCAAGATGCCCAGAAGTAGATTGCCAGGCCTTTCCTCTTGCACAGTTTAAGGTGAAATTACTCAGGACTTACCTGCTAATTGTTGTTCCTTGAGGAACTCCAGTCTAGTCCCGAACATCTGGGTGTATGCTCCTCCTCCCGCAGCTTGGAGAGTGAACACATCACTCCTCTGGACACGTCCCATATACATAGTCCAGGTAGGGGACCGCCTCCTTGCTCCAGTTAACCTAATTGACAGTAGTCAGACTCAGCAGAGCAATAAGTACGTAGATCTCATTATACCAGGACAAACTTATTATAAAACTGTATAACTACATAAACTCTTTCAGAAACTAATCACTTGTTTCTGAGCAATTATACCAGTCCCACTGGTATGGATTTTTCCTGACTTCAGCTTGCCTCGCCCTCTTTCCTAGGGAAGGCCTAACAGACACTATTAAACACTGTGAATCCATTTTCTCAACCCCTCACCCCCTGATACACAACTGGCCAGCCCTGCAAGCCACTCCTGCAGCCGAAGTGATAAAATCTTACCTTACTTCAGGCTACCGTCCAATCACACTACAACCAAGGGAGGGATGCGGGACTAGACTGGAGTTTCCTCAAGGAACAACAATTAGCAGGTAAGTCTAATTTCACCTGTCCTTTCTTATCTTCCCTCTAGTCCAGTCAAAATAATTGAACCTCTGGGGATGTAACAGAGACAGTAAATACTTTAAACGGGAGGGACCTGCCAGACCAGCCTGAAGCACTGCCGATCCAAACCTAGCGTCCCCTTCCGCTTGAACATCAATCCTATAATGCTTGACAAAAAGAATTCAACGACAACCACGTCGCCACCTTACAAATCTCCACTGCTGGCACCAAACTAAACTCTGCCAGGTAGCTGCTTGTGCCCTAGTCGAATGAGCTCTTAATCCTACAGGAACTGCCTTGCCCTTCAATACATATGCCGACGCAATGGTCTCCTTCAGCCACCTTGCAATGGAAGCCTTAGACGTCGGTTCGCCTTGCCTCGGCCCCCCACACAAGACAATCTGTCCGTCTTGCGGAGCAGAGCCATTCTTTGCAAATATTTGCGTAACACGTGACCAACATCCAAGTGTGCAGTTGTCTTTTGGACTTGTCCTTGCTACTCTTCTCAAATACAGGCCACAACACCACCTGATTCACGTGAAACACCGACACCACCTTCGGTAAGAAAGAAGGTACCATTCTCAAAACTACTTTCTTTTCGTAAAAGGACAAAAAAGGCTCCCTACAGGACAAAGCTTGTAACTCTGACATTTGTCTTGCCAAAGAAATGGCTACTAAAAAATACCACCTTAAGCGTAAGATCCTTCAGCGTCGCTTTAGCAAGCGGCTCGAATGGCTCCCGAACCAACGCTTCCAGCACTAAATTTAGATCCCAGACCGGAACCTGTGCTCGGCAAGGTGGCCTCCAAAGTGATGCTGCTCGTAAAAATCTCTTAACATCAGGATGAGCCCCATCCCTTGTACTTTCCCTCGATAACATGAGATCACTGCCAACTGAGCTCTTAGAGATGCCGCCGCCAGTCCATTCCCGAAACCATGCCTGCAGGAAGGACATAATCTGCGGAACGGAAGCCCTTAACGCCTTTAGGTGCCTCTCTTCACACCATGACTCAAAAAATTCGCCAAACGCTGATATATGCCATAGAGGTAGACCTATGTCTAGACTTCAATAAAGTAGAAATATCTCTGTCGAGTACCCTTGGCTGTTAACATTGCCCTCTCAAGAGCCAAGCCGTAAGCGAGAACCGAATCCACCTGAGGCATACTTAACGGCCCCTGCACTAGCAGATCCCTTCTGACCGTCAGCTTCCAAGGCTGCTCCACCAGAAGACGCATCAGGTCGGCATACCATAGTCTTCTCAGCCAATCCGGCGCAATTAATATCACCTGACCCTTGTGTCCCTCTATTCGCTGCAGACACTCAACCTATTAACACCCACGGTGGGAATACATAAAGAAGCTGCTCTTCCGGCAACCTCTGCATCAGAGTCGTCCAAACCTTCTGACATCCTTTCTCTCCTTCTGCTGTAGAATCTCTCTACCTTTGCTGACACAAACGTTGCCATGAGATCCATCACCGGCGACCCCCAGCGATGTACCAGTAAGTTGAAAACCTCCTGATGTAGAACCCACTCTCCTGGGTCCACCTTGACCCGGCTCAAAAAAAATCGTCTGTCACATTGTCCACGGCCGGCTACATGAGCTTTGCCGATAACGCCTCCAGATGCGCCTCGGCCCAACCTAGGAACTCCTCCCGCCTCTTCTTCGAGAGCCGCGCTGCTGGTGCCCCCTTGTCGGTTGATGTAGGCCATCGCCGTGGCATTGTCCGACAGTACTGAATTGCTTTCCCCTGCAGAAGCTGCTGAAAGGCCTCCAATGCCCGAGTTACTGCCCTTAATTCTAATTTGTTGATTGACCAACTCTTTTCCAGTTCTATCCACTGCCCCTGGGCAAACTGCCCTTTTGAAGTGCCGCTCCCCAGCCGAAGAGACTGGCATCTGTCGTCAATGGCCTCCAAATCTGGAGCCTCCAGAGGCATCCCCTTCTCAGACACCCCGGAGACTGCCTCGCTTCCAACTGGCAGATCAGCTTTTGCGTTAACAGATCGGACTGATGCGACCATCTTCTGAGCAGAGCTCTCTGCAATGATCTCATGTGGGCCCTGGCCCACGGTACCACCTCGAGAGTGGCCGCCATTGTTCTAAACAGTTGCAAATAATGCCACGCCGATGGGGGCCCATCTTGCCAGGAAGGCTCGGACGAGCTGTCTTAGTCCTTGGGCCCGGAGATGCAGCAGGAACACTCTGCTGCTCTTTGTATCAAAGCGAGCCCCCACGTACTCCACTCCTGCGACGACGTCAACACCTGCTCTTTTCTACATTGACTACCCACCCCAGGCTCCGCAAAAATTGAAGGACCCTACGGGTAGCCAATGCGCTTTCACTCTTCAACTTTGCTCAAATCAACCAATCGTCTAGGTAAGGGTGTACCAAAACTCCTTCCTTGCGCAACGCTGCCCGCCACCACCATCATAATCTTAGTGAAGGTTTGCGGCGCCATTGCCAACCCAAATGGCAATGGCCTGGAACTAGAAATTCCCCATGGGAACCACAAATTTGACGGAACCGAATGGGAATGTGCAGATACGCCTCTGACAAGTCCAAAAGACATGAGAAATTCTCCCTGCCTCACTGCTACGATGACCGATCTCAGCGTTTTCCATGTGAAAGTGCGATACTCTGAGACACCTGTTTACGCCTTTGAGATCCCGGAGTGGCCTCCAGGTTCCCTCCTTTTTTGGCACCACAAAATATTTGGAGTATCGACCGGATCCGCACTGGTCCTGCCGGGACCGAACCACCGTGTTGAGTGACAACAACCTGTCCAAATTTCCTGCACTGCCAAACGTCTTGAACTCGACCTGCATGGTGATTGAACAAAGGTGTCCATCACTGGCCGTTGGAACTCCAAAGCATATCCCTTCTGAATAATCTCCAACACCTACCGATCTGACGAAATCTGGGTCCAGGCAGGATAAAAATCCCTTAGTCGACCCCCCACGGGCACCAATCCTGCCTGGACCCCCTCGCTTCATTGCGACTTTTTGAGGGTCGAGGACAAAGAGGCTCCAAAACCTCTACCCGCCCCTCTGAAGCCTCGAAACCCCTGGGCTCTGTACTGAAAATTGTTCCTCTTTGTGAAACTGACCCGAACCTTAAGGGACGAAACCGCCAAAGCTCTCGCTGCTGAAGTGTTTGGATGGCGGTAGCGGACGGGCCTGCTTCTGCTTGTCCTCTGGCAACCTTCTGCCCTTAGACTCTCCGAGGTCCTTTACCAACTTCTCCAAATCCTCCCAAAAAAGGAGCTTACCTCGAAAAGGGAGTTTACTCAGCCTCGGCTTAGAGGCCCCATCTGCTGCCCAACTACGCAGCCATAGATATCTGCGTGCCGCCACCACAGACGTCATACTTTTGGAAAGACCTCTGATAAGATCATACTGCAGATCCGCCAAATAAGACGCCCCTGACTCCATCTGGGACGCTTTCTTCGACCGCCACCGCTACCTGCAATCCGTGAGTTCTCTGGGCCCATCGACGACAAGCCCTTGCCACAATGCTTCACAAATGGAAAGCCTGCAGGGAAAGCGCATTAACCTCGAAGACCTGCTTCAACAACGTGTCCAACTTCCTATCCTGGCCATCTTTAAGTGCGGCACTTCCTTCCACCGGTATCGTCGTTTTCTTATTAACCGCAGAAACCGCTGCATCCACCTTAGGAGACTTAAAAAGATCCCTATCTGGTTCATGCACGGATACAGGCAAGCCATCACTCTGGAGCCTTTTCAGCCCCGCTTCTGGCATGTCCCATTCTTCCTGAATCATTTCCCTAAATGACCTATGTATTGGGAAAGCCCTCTGGGACCTTCCTAAACCGCCTGCAAAAGCGGATCTTCCAAGGTGGAATCCTCCGCTTGCCCCGCTGCCGGGCATGTTCAACGCCTTCAGCGTCTCCGAGATAAGCGCGGACAACTCCATCCCACCTAAATACTCTAACAACTCTCGCCTGGTCCTCTTGTTCTGCTAGCTCACCTTCTTCCAGGTGCTCCAGCTCTGAGGTCCTCCAAATTCTCTGATTGATCCTCCGAGACCAAGGCCGGTTCCGCCCTGTCTCTAACTACCTTAGCCTTCTTAAGTGGAGCGCCACCCGTTTCCCACGTCTATAGGGGTCCTAGGATGTTTCACAAACCCCAGCTCTCCCTGTGCCGTAGCTATCGCCGCTCCTCCTCCAGTCCCCTCCCAGGGTCTGCTGGAGCAGCGTCATAAAATCTTGTTGAAAATCTAGCTGACAATCCCCCCTGGAAAAGGGGCTGGGCAAGCTGGGTCATCTGGTGCCGAAGAAGAAGAAAGGCCCTGGCACTGGCTCCAGGGGCCACGCGGCTGGAGTCCAGGAGAGCCCGAAGAAGCTGTCTTTTGGACCATCCCCAAAATGGTCTTCTGCCACTTCTCCTGATGCTGCCTCTTGTGCACAAGATCTGCACACCCTCTCCTCAGAGACTGAGCCTCTTCTGGCCCCACATAGAATAACACTGAGGCTAGAAGGCATGGTGGCTTCAGATAAAACGCCCAAGCTTTAAAATCTTTTTTTTTGTTGGTTTTTTTTTTCTCAAAGGAAAAAAGGCTTCCGGATGGCAACTGTAGTTCTTTCCCCGCTAACCAGTTGAAATAAGCCCCAATTAAACTCACTGTCTGTTCTCGAAAGCAGCCGTCTAGTTTTGCGCGGTTTCCCGCGCAACCGCCATGAGGCTGAGGCCTGCCAAGTCCCGCAATGCCTGCCCACTACCTTACCGCCCCACCAGCAAAACTCCCTGCGGCTCCCAAAGTGCCGCATACCTGAAGCCTCACCTCCAGAGACGCCGCTCCGAACCCATGCGCTCAGCCCTGCTTTGCCAGGTTTCGCGCCGGGGAGCGAGCCGCTACAAGTCCCTTCTTTACAGCTCCTCTCGTCGTCACTGCAGGATACAACCCGCAGTGCAAAGAGGCACGGGCCGCTACTCAACGGCTCCTCACCTGATTACCAGGTTCGGGAGCCGGAGACCCTACCACGCAGTCCCTCACTCTTCCTTGGAGGTACCCAGCAGCTTCCAGGAAGGGTGGGGGGGCTAGCTGTGCAGCGCTTCATCACCGATTCATGCAGGTAATCACAGCTCCGTTGGCTTATAGCCTTAAAGGGGACTTACCCCTTTATTTTAATTCCATTATTTCTTTATATTGTTTTTTGTTTTTTTAATAATTAAGCTATCCTAACTACTCTACTGCCTTAACTAGTCCTCTCGTGAGCCTGGAACTCCTAGGCCCACCACTCCTCCAGCTGCTTGGAGACTGAACTACTGGAGCAAGGAGGCGGTCCCTGGACTATTTATATGGGTGTCTCCAGAAGAGTGACGTGTTGTCCAGTCTCCAAGCTGCGAGAGGAGGACGCATAAACTAGAGGTTCGGTCGTGACTAGATGGAGGGATGATAAGGAAGTTTACTGTTGTTGCCGTTTGTCCAGAAATGTGATCCTCTGCCGCCAACACTGTCCCATTCTGCCTGATGCCCAGATGGGTGGTTTTGTCTTAGTCTAGCACCTCAGCGGAGACCTGTCCCATCTTATTAGATCCTGCCAGTAGTTAACTACTGATAGGCCTTAGTGCCCTCAGCATCACTGAATGCACACAAGCCCTCACATGACAAGCTGCAAACCAAGTGAGGAGCAGGGAAAATGGTCACACACCCCCACCTCACACCTATAAACTTTGCAAAGCCAAACAACCCGTGCCACCATGACTACCCAAAGAAGCGGCCACCTGGTCCTTCATGACTTGCCAATAGACGCAGAAATCAATAAACTGTAAAAAGGCCAACGAACCTTGTCAGGGCAGCACCAGGCTTAACACTCTCCGCTGCTTCGTCTCTCTTTTCACTCTCTCTTTCTTTCCTGCAAACCAGACAGAAATCGAAACACATGTACAGTGGGTCCCTGGACTGGACTAGAGAAGTCTCAAGCCTCAAGGAAATCAGTCCTCACATATGGGTGAACATCAGCACCGACGGAGCCCCTCGCGTAAGCATCCCCCCAACTTTTAAAGAAAGCCTTTGGGAGATGCCACCATGCATGCCATGGTCCCCTTCCCCGCCCTAGGGTGCCATTTTGCTCAGTCCAGATTGACATAGCTAAAAGACAGCAAAAATAAAAGATGGTAAAGGATATCCTTTTTGGTCCATCATAAATGTAACAAGTCCCTTAGCCCCGGATCTCCTTGCTCTCAACACCTGTCTTGGCCTTCTGTTTTTTGACTTGCTTGCTAGCAATTACCTACATGTTAATCCCTCTAAGTCCGGCTGCCATTTGGTTCACCTTCGGTGGCTCCCTCATCCCCACCTTGGCACTCCTTTATGTCCACTTCCTTCGATTCCTTTGGGTTCCTGTTCTTCGCATACCTGTGGTGTTTTTACCCTTTTTGATTCCCCTCTCCTCTTCTCTCCTCTCCTCATTCTGACTCTTTCTTCTCTTTCCCTCCTCTTTCCTTTTCATCAACATATCTCCACACTTGTTGCCGTAGCTCATTCTTTCACCTTTGTTGTATTCCGGTCTGTTTCGTCCATTTCTCCCACTCTCCTCCCTTATTTACTCTTGTTTCCCTTTCACTGGTGATAAAAAAAAAATTACCTGACTTGGATTATTGCAAATTCACATCGTCTTTCCTCTTTTCACTCTTCACCCTCTTCTATGTCTTTCTCTTTCTTCACTCTAATCTTTTACACTCTCACTCTCGCTTGTCTTCCTCATATCAACTTCCAGTCGGCTCCAACTAGTTCAGAACAGCCGGCTTACAACGTCTCCTCACTCTCCTCTTTCACTATCCTCCCCTCTGTAAATCATGTGACCTCCTTGTCTCTCTTTCCATTGTCTCTTCCTTCAACTGGCTCCCCATTAAACAAAGTAAAGAGAGGCCCGTTTCTTCTATAAAACTTCTCACCATGTACTCATAAGGTTTCTTCTTCACACCAATACACCTCAAGTACCTCGCCGACATCATCTACCCGTCCAGCCTACCTCCGTTGTCTACTTCGTTCTGCTCATGGTAACCGTCTTTTTTTTCCGTCCCCTGCCCAGGCTCATCTCGAATGCGCCCCTGTCATGCGCTCTGGGCTTTTCCCTTCTTTGTGAAGTCCTGCCCTCTTCCTGCTGCCCCTAGAATTTCCCTTCCCCATTTCCCCTCCGCACTGAACTATCCCTTGCCCCAGTTCAACAACCCAACAAGGCCCTTTCTCAACTCAAAGACCCCACCTCTAACTCCCCCCTCTCTCTGTCAGGCAGACTGTCAGGGTCTACTGTCAGGCCTATGATCTTCCCATCTCCTTCCAACCTCCTTCCATCAAGATTGGTCACTAAACTAAAAAAAAACTATCCCCCTTCCTCTGCAAATCCATCCCCCTTGTTTCTTGACTGGTATTCTGGATACAGCTTACCCCCCCCCCCCCCCCCCCCAAAGTCTTACCCATCCCCTTTGTCTTTTATATTTAGCAAGCTCCCTCCTGTGTCTATTGCTGCTGGTCCTTACTATCCTTCTCTCCTCCTCTTGCCTTTCTACTTGCTCTCCTATGCATATTGGTGGTATTTCTTTTTCCTTCCTTTATTTTTCCAATTTTCTCCAAAAACAGCCTTGCACCCAGTTATTATTGTACACCGCTCCTGACGCTCCAGCAACGGGTTGGTAATATCAAAATGTTAGATAACAAAGATAAAGATAAAGAATAAAGATAACTCCAAGGGGAGGAGGGAGGGTTGTGAGGACTGATTTCCTGCTATCCCCGGAGGAATACCTGTTACAAGTGAATAACTACAACTTTCTCCAGGAACAAGCAGGAAGTCAGTCCTACCACATCTGGGACCTCTCCAGCTCCCGCAAGGAGAGCCGCAAGCAGCAGCATTGAGTCCATGTTCACAGACCACAGTAGGACCCCTATTTCTGATGAACCCAGCACTTAGGTTAAGCCTGAAACAACAGAAAGGTCGGCGGGTAGCGGATTTTTGCCTAGACCTCGAAAAATGTTATGGAGCACAGAAGAGCCTGGCTGAAGGCCACTGGTGTCCCCCCCCCGGCACCGTGACACTCTTTCCAGGCAGTAAATGGGCTGCAAAGGTATGGACTGAGAAGACCAGGTGGCGGTCCGGCAGATGTCCACACATTGGGACAAGAGCACAAGTTTGCCCACAAAGCCGGCCCATGGCCCTGACTGTGCGCCGTGACGTGGCCTTCCAGCGGAAGCTCATCACCTGCTCATAAGCAAGGGCGACACCAGTCCCGCCACCCATGTGGACAGCGTATGCCTTTGGTCACCGTCCTCCCCCCAGCCGACTGGGGTCGTAGGAGATGAAAAGCTTGAGAAGCTTTGGTGGTGGCCCTGAGTGCAATTAGATATAGGAAGGGACAAAGCCCTCTTTGACAGTCCAAGGTGTGAGGACCATCTCCGTCCGACTCTGGAGTGAGGGGTCCCTTGGAAAGAAGGTAGGAAGCACACCACTTTCTTGGTTAGAGATGGAAAGGTGACACGACCCTTTGGCAGGAATTTGGAGTTCGTGCGAAGCACCACTCTGTTTCTTTGTAGAACCTGGTATAAGTCGCCTCTGCCACAAAGGCTTGGAGCTCGCTAACATCCTGTGAGCGGAGGTGAGCGCAACCAGAAAAAACACCCTTTCAAGAGAGGTAGCTAAAGGTGGCAAGTAGCCAGAAAAGGATTGGAAGAGTGGGCGAGTGAGCTGCCCCAACACAATGTTGAGGTCCCCATTCAGTTTGCCAGAGGGCAAACTGGGGGTTTTGAATAACAGCAGGCCCCACAGGAAACGCATCATCACCAAGGTTTTTGGACCGAGAGAGGGGCTTACCATCCACGCATGATGGTTTGTGCGCCGCCATGGCACTCAATTCACTCAGACAGAGTTAGACTTTCGAGACCCGGACTGAAAGGAAGTGGAGAAGGTACTGTACCACCATAGCCAACCAGGCAGGAGAAGAAAGGATCAGCCCCCCACAGGCCCCCCCACCCTGCACTTGGAGGCACCAAACCCGAGAACCTGTGCTATTTGAGGGCATAACTCAGATCTTCCTATGTAGAGGCCTTGCGAGAGGCCAGCAGAATGTCCTCCACCTCATCCGGAAGCCACAAAGTCACCCTCTCAGCAACCACCCTGTCAAGCGAGAGGGGGGACCCTCCCCAGGTTGGGGTGCAGGACAGAGCCCCCCTGCACTAAGAGAAAGGAGTCCCCAAGGGTGGTCCTCCCCCAAGGGGATGAGGGCCTTTACTGTCCAACTGCAGAATCAGCATGAAACCATGGTCTGCCTGGTGCCACTTGAGTGAGCTATCAGGATGAGCGAGTGTCCCTGTCCACAGAGGGTCCCTGATCAAGATCTTGGCAATATCATTGGCATCAGAGGTAAGGCATATAGTGAAAATGAGGCCTTCCAACCATTAGACTAGGAGATGCGGTTGCTGCCACCCTGGAGGGGTGGGCCCTGTTGGGGAGCAGAAGCATTGCAACTGAAACTGTCTGTTAACTGGCAACCCGGTCCATCACGGGTTCCCCCCAGAGCCGTAAAAGCTTGACTTGGCTACCCTGGGGTCCCCAGCTGCCACTTGTGCAATCTGGCAGCAAAGAAGCTGCTGATGTCTGTCGGCCAGCAGGTTCGTCCTCGCCTGGCACGGTACCCACTGCCCGCATGAGGAGTATCCTGTTGGATTGCATATAAGGCAGAGGAGCAGTGCCTCCTGACAAAGGGTACAAGACCCCGTGCCCCCTGTTTGTTTTCCATCGTAGTAGAACATCCGCCACCCTTGTTGTCCATCTGGACTCAGCACCGGCTGGTGATGCAGGTGGTGGACAGAAGACCCTCAGGGCTAGGTGTAAATGGCTTTAGGAGCTCCCGGAGGTTGATCTGCTGGGTGTGCTCCTCCTCCTGTGGCTGGCGACCAATTTCCCTTAGGTTGCGGAGATCGCCGCAGTGGGCTCCCTAGCCGAGCAGGGAGGCGTCTGTGGGTGAGGACCCTCGAGTGGCTTTGGGGCCTGAAAAGTCATGCCCGCTTCCACAGAAGATACTGGGTGCGACTCGCCACCAGACCAGGGAATCCCTCCGCCCCCTTGTGTGGTGGGTCACCAAAAACTCTGTCTCAGGCAGCCTGTGGCCTGAGACCACTGGTCCCCGTTGACACCACTGCGCCCATCCTCATGCGGAGGCGAGCATCCTGGTGGTGACATGGACTGTGGAGGCCCACTGTGCCCAATGAGAGGCACAGAAGAAGCTGGCTGGGCACACGACGAAGCCCTGTGCCTGCACGGCCCTTGAGCTAGAGATCTGAGACAATCGGCTCGGTCCTTGGGCAAACAGAAGGCCTTGTCGCCTGGAGAGTGTCAATCGTTTGCCCCGATGAAACTCCAGACACTATGCCAGGAGGAGGTGATACTTGGGTAAGTTTTAGTACGACCCAAGTATTGCATAAAACACCTGGATGGTGTGGGGCAGTGGCCTGCTGCCAACCTCGGAGGCTTTGCACTCCCTTTATGAGCCAGACATCCAGGGTAGTAAAATAGTAAATGACTGGCAAATAACGACCATTAGTGGTCCCATCTAGTCTGCCCAGTATGATGGCCAGAGTAGGTGCACCTGCCGCTCTGTGCAGGCCACCCTTCCCCACGTCTTTTGTTTTTAGGGGTTGACACCCACCACTCCATGTAGGACATCCCTACAAATTTGGTTGAGGAATTAGATGTTTTTTTTCCAACATTTAATTTTTTGATTTTATCCTGGGGCTGTAAAGGGATCCACTGTGTCCTGTCCCATGCCATTTTATAAAATTCCGCCATCATGTTTGCCCCCACCAGTTTCCATCGGGAGGAATGTTTTCCAAGCATCCCACCACCCTTTCTGTGAAAAAGTATTTCCTGACATTGCCTTGTCAATTTTAATCAACCTTGCAGCTTCCTGTGAGGCCCTCTAGTTTGTTACAGCTTGCCCCGCCTTTGGAAGAAGGTTTGTTGTTGGTTGTTATTATTTCTTCCCTTTAAGTATTTAAAAGATCTGAATCAATTATCTTCCCCTGTCCCTCCTCTCCTCCAAACGTGTACATGGTTTAGGTCTTCAAGTCTCTCTCTTCCTCATAAGGCGTTCTGACGCAGGCTTCCAAAATCATTTTGGTCGCGCTTCCTCTGAACAGTTTTCCAGTCTTTTTACAATCCTTTGCAAGATATTTTCTCCAAAACTGAAACACAGTATTCCAAGTTGATGCCTCACCCAGTGACTTTTACAGTGGCAATAAGTACCTTCTTCCTTTCTGCTGAGGGCAATTCCAATTCCCCTCTTTGGGTAATGCAGCCCAAACATCCCTCCTGGCATTTGCCACCGTCTTGTCAACAATGTTTTGGCCACCTTGAGGATTCTTTCAGAAATAATCACAACCAAGGTCATCTTCTCCTGATCCGTGCACACCAACCCTCTCGCAAACCCCCTATCGCGTACATTTTCCGCTTGGATTTCTGGCTTACCCAAGTGCATGACTCTGCACTTCCTTTTTTGCATTAAATCTTAATTGTCAAGCATTTATGATCATTCTTCCAGCTGTTTGTAGATTTTTTTTTCCTCATGTTAACCATTCCCTCGGGGGGAGTTCCACTTCTGGTTGCAAAAATTTTGGTGTCATCATCTTGCAAAAAGACAGACTTTTCCCTTCAGTCCTTTATCACTATCATCTCACAAATACATTGGAACTAGTACCGGGCCCACTACCACCCCCTGGGGCACCAGGCTAATCAACTTCCCGTCATCCGAGTGAGCTCCATTTACCAGAAGATCACCTTCTCGTTTTTGTCTATCAGTCAACCAATTTCTGATCCAATTTACCATCTTGGGATCTATCCCCAAGCTACTGAGTTTATTGAATACCCTCGTATGAGGAACAGTATCAAAGGCTTTGCTGAAATCCAGTTAGATGACATCCATCGCATGCCCCTGATCTAGTTCCCTGGTCAACCCATTCAAAGAACTCAATCAGATTTGTTTGGCCAGATTGTCCTTCGGTAAAACCCTGTTTGCCTGGGATCATGCAACCTGTTTGTGGTTTTGAGAAAGTTCACTATTCGCTCTTTCAGGAGCCGCCTCCTATTACTTTTCCCGCTACCAAGTTAAGGCTCAAAGGCCTGTAGTTTGACACTTCTTCCCTAAAAAAAATCACCACTTAATTGTGTAGAGGCACGACACCACCTCACATAACAATAAATTCCCCAAAAGTCCTGAGACACCTCTCCTGTTTCCATGGATCTGTTGAAAACAGCCTTTGACGGCCCTTCGCAAGAACCTCTCTGATGCCCTTTCAGTATTCTGGGATGTATCCCCAGCCGGTCCCATGGCCTTGTCCACTTTAAGTTTTGCAAGTTGTTCTAAACACTCCATCTTCTGTGAATGGGTGTGGTAATCTACTTCATTCCCATTTTTATATTTGGGAGAACTCATAGGAGGTCCTTCTCCAGGATTTTCTTTAGTAAAAACAGAGCTGAAGTATTCGTTTAGCAAGTTTGCGCTTTTTTCCCATGTCACGATTCCATGAGTCCGTTTCGCACCACTTCTGAGTCCTGCAATTAAACCTCTGATCTTCTTCCTTCTCCCGAATATACCTGAAGAAAGTTTTTTGTCGCCACACTTAACATCTTTCGCCATTCTTTCCTCTGCCTTTGATTTTTTCTATCCTTATTTCTTTTTGTCTCTGTGAGTTTGATCCTGTATGCATTTTCTGTGTTCCTCTGTTGTTGAGCTTTTGAAGTTTGCCTTTATTGAGCAACCCCTTCTTTGGAAAACGAGACAGGTTTGTCTTCTCCCTCTTGTTTTTTGTTTACATTTCTAGGTAGGGAAAACAAAGGACCCCCCTTGGAGCCAGAGGAAGGCGACGACTGACAGGCATTTTGTGAAGATCCTTGGGGCAGATGCCAGGCCGCAAAGGAAGTACCCAGTATTGAAAATGCCTGCCCCCTATTATGAACTGCAGGTAATGCCTGTGGTTGGGGTGGTATGAGGATTGTGGGTATAAGCCTCCTGTGAGGTCTAAGGAGCATAGGCCAGTCTCCCTGCTGGAGGTATGGCAGCAATGTTTCCAAGGGATAGTATCCTTGACCTTCTCCCTCACCAGAAATTTTGTTGATAGTTGCGCAGATCGAGGATGGGCCTTGATGCCCCCCATCCTTTTGGCACGAGAATGTATCTGGAGGTATAACCCCTTGCCTTTGATGATGGTGGGTCCCCGGTTCCACTGCCTTGTCCTCGAAGACCTGCCAACTCCTTCAGAAGAAGGTCCTGGTGGAGGGGAGACCTGAGGGGCTCTCCCTGGAAATAAGATGGAGGTGTCTGCGCCAAGTGGAGGCGATAACGCTCCCTGACTCACATTTAGTGCCCAGGAGTCGGTGGCTGATTGGCCAACCCCCTCATGGGCATAGAGGGCCAGAAATGTCCCCCTGTGGGCTATCTGAGCTCCTTGGAGGTAGAGAAGCTATACTCAAGGAGTCAAAAGCTCCCCCCTGGCTGGGCCGGGCCCAGTGCCTTGGTGGTTTTGGAGCCATCTGCTTACATGGGCCATGCCCATGTCCCCCTTGGCCTGCTGACCCTGTTGGTGAGCTGGGGAGGCCTGATAAGGTAGATAGTTTTCGGTAGGGGGCGCGGGGGGGGAGGCAGCTCCCTTCCTCAGGTACAAGGGCTTTTAACCCTTCTGCTGGGGAAGGGGCAGTGGTCTTCTTAGAGAGCCTGGTCCTCGTCATGAACTTCGGTCCTCCAGTTTTCCGGGGTCATGGGTTTGCCAAAGAGGTTTCTCTCCTTGGCTTGGTACATTGAACCAACTTGCCCCTGAACCCACTGCTCGAGGGCAGACGACTGATCCAAGCTTGGTGGTGTGGCCCAATGCCCGCCCTGGCTCCTCGGGCCGCCGACTCAAACCCATCAAAGGCCGCTCAAGACATGAATTGGAGCACTCACAGACAGCCTTGGCCAGGCTCTTGAACCGCTGTAAAGGTTCCTTGGATAGACCAGCCAAGAATCCGGCGAGTTCCTTTGCCAGGTCTCAAGTACATGCCCATGTACAGCTGGTAGGCCTGAATGTGGCAGAGGAGCATTGAACCCTGGTAGCACTTTCTGCCGAGGGCGTCCAAGGTGTGGGCCTTCCTGCCAGAGGGCACCGAGGAGTGCGTCTTCTGGCTTTTCAGCCAACGCATGGCCAACTCCACCACCATGGAGTTATGAGGCAGTTGTGACTTCTGGAAGCCCGGGCTCTGGCAGACCCGATACATTGAGTTGAGCTGTCAGCTCACCACCGGCACCAACACCGGTGTCTCCCACATGCGGAGCATGAGCTGTTCCAGGATTGGGAGTCCCACGGAGGGGCCTCGTACTGGAGGATCTCTAACTCATCCACCTGAGGGTACTCCTCCAACTCGGTCGGGAATGCCAGAGCCTTGGACATGTCCTTGATTAAGTCCAAGAAGCCCATGTCCTCAGGCGGAGACGGGAGAATCCAAAGGGACGTCACAGTGGCGATGGGTATTGGGGGACTCATCGCCC